>JADRCH010000036.1:11526341-11599228 GCA_019843965.1 Rhynchomys soricoides
TGGCTTCTTTGTCTGCCCCAGGCCCCAGGATCACAGATGCCCGCCGCCGGGCCTGGCTATTTTGTCTGCCCCAGGCCCCAGGATCACAGATGCCTGCCGCCGGGCCTGGCTATTTTGTCCCTAACAATTACTCTCCCATAAACAGGGCAGGGTGCTGCACGCCTGTAATCCCAGCACTCAGAAGGTGCAGGCAACAGGATCAGAAGTTCAGATTATCTTCAGCCATACAATAAGTTAGAGGACAGCTTGTCTTAAGACAATCCCCAAAACAAAAAAGTAAAAAATTGGTCATTGCAAAGTAGAACTATATTACTGATATAAAAATTACCGCTCTTAATTTGTATTTTTGTTAATTTTTTTTTTACACTTAATTATCTAGCTATCTATCTATGTGCATGGTCAGGCTCATGAAGGTCAGTTTGTTCTTCTACTGTGTGGCACTGAACTCAGTGTCAGTCTTGGTGGTAGGTACTTTACCTGCTGGGCCATCTCATCCTGCCTTTCTTTTTATAACATTAAAAAAATGACGCTTTTACACAAGTATATGTGTATCTGCATGAGTGCACATGTTAGATGGCACAGCATGGCTGCAGAGGTGGAGGACAACTTTCAGGAGTTGGCTCTCTGCTCCCACTACTTGAGTCCCAGGGATTAAACCCAGGTTGTCAGGCTTGGCTTCTTTGCAGGGACAGCTCATCTACACACTCACTGCTATTTTCTTAGTAATTATCATCTTTATATAATCTTTTTAGTATAAAGTTCTAAGAATTTGAAGACTTATAAGCATGTAAATATTTACTTAACATGATTTGTTTAGGGCCCTGTGCTGGGTGCAGATCTACTGAGGACTTACTCTGTAAAGCACTGCTGCTGTTGAGGATATACCAGGGCGTAGGACAAAGATGTTCTTTAGCAATTAAACAAGTAGTTACAATCCAGCAACTGTGTGTGTGTTTTACTAATCAGGACTTTTAATCTTTGGCATATATAAGTAGTTATAAACTTGTGCCCAAGCTGACAAGTGTTTAGAAAGCTATGTTAACACAAAAGATACATTTCCCATGCTGTAAAACACGTAAACCAATAATTCTACAATATTGGCAACACCATGAACCTTCAAAAAATTTATCATTTTCAGGTGTCTTTGATTAACAGAGAATTCTGTCTAATTACAAAAACAAATAGCTAGGTGGTGGTGGTGGTGCACAACTTTAATCCCAGCACTTGGGAGGCAGGGAAATCTCTGAGTTCAAGGCCAGCCTGATATACAGATCGAGTTCCAGGCCAGCCAGAGCTACACAGAGAAACTCTGTCTTTAAAAAAAAACAAACCAAAATCAAGAAACGAACAAAAACCAAAATAAAACAACAGCTACGTACCCGGAAGATATCTGACCTCTGCATTAATGCCATCAGGGAGAGGTAGCCACCGTAGGACCAGCCGTGGATGCCCACACGATCCAAGTCAATGAAGTCATACTGAGAGGCTAGGTACTGGAGTCCTTCCACTTGATCATCGATTTCTATTTGACCCTGTCAAAAAGGGGGAAAGCTCACTGGTTCTGAGGTACACTAGTCTTAGAGAATTCTTTTTAAAGCTGCTTCATGTTTTTACTAAAATTCCTGGAGAGTTTCTTTTTCAGATTAGAGTTTATTAACAAGTGATATTCTATTTTGCCTCAGGAAATGTAAAATAAAAATGCATCTCTAGGTAAGGACAGGCTACTCCTCCTACTCTGTTGACTGACGGGGGTTTGTTTAGTCACCAGGCCTTTCCTGTCACTGCTCACACTGTCCCTAACTACAGCGTATCTCCCACTCCATTTGTTCTGTTGTCTGCTAAGAGGTCAGCAACTTCCTTGTAACAAGCCTTCCTCTATCCAAAGACAAAAATTCAGCCCCTTTAAGAGATTAATTTTGCTTCTCCTTTTAGCACTTAAGTGCAGCAAAACAGAGGGCATCACTCCTGAGGCCCTAACTTCCTCTTTCCCAGCATGTTACCCTAGCAAAGCTCTGGACGGCTTCACTATTGCTAGTACCACCCAGGGTGCCTGCCAGTGCACACAGTCTCACTTCACTGAGCCAAAACCAAAAAATAAAACAACCAAAAACTTACATGAGAATACAACATAAGGTCAAAGAACTGTCTGTGGGAGAGCATCCCATGTCTTACTCAGCATGTCCAACACACTGGCAACCACAGGGACTGCCTTACTGTGCAAAAGGAACATCGGCCTGTCATCATTTCCCAAAGCAGCAGAAAGGACCTGGGGCATCTCTAAAAGGTAGCACTTAAAGCTTCCTGCAGAGAGAAAGAGGCTTGTCACAAGGAAGGAACTAACCAGTCGGTTTCCCTCTTCACAGAGGACAGAACAAATCTCAATTATTCCTTAGCCGTATATGGGACTCTGCGAGCTAAATGGGGCTGCTTTGTGGGGAGGGAGGTGCAGGTACAACCTGGAAGAGTATTTTTATGCAGTGGTTCCACCTCAGCTCCTGGTTACATACAGGTAACCAGGAATGTACAATGTAAACCCAACTGTGCCTTCCTTCCCACTGCTCAAGTCTATCATGTGCTCCCTCACTCTGTCACTCAGGTCCTCCCCCAACTCAAAGAAAATGTACACATTTGAAAAGAAAGTGCTCTATGTTCACACACCATTTTATATTTAAAGGCGCCTTCAAATTTAAGCCCTCGGTGACAGGATCCCCTGTTGTCTATCACCACAACCACATAACCCAGGGAGGCCAGGGTGTTCAGGCGGAAATACTTGACTCCTTTAAACCGATTGTTCACCAGCTGCACCTGGAAGAAAAGCATATCTTCAGTGAAGTTATGTGGCAGCATAATATGGAGGATGGGATGGGGAGACACTGAGTTTACTTACTATTTATTACTGTTCCTTTGAAATTTAAGTGTGAAGTGATTTTTTTTTTTTTTTTGAGACAGGGTTTCTCTGTATAGCCCTGGCTGTCCTGGAACTCACTCTGTAGACCAGGCTGGCCTCGAACTCAGAAATCCGCCTGCCTCTGCCTCCCAAGTGCTGGGATTAAAAAGGGCATGCGCCACCACTGCCCAGAGAAAGTGATCCATTTTTAAATGTACTCAAGTCTAGGCATGTTTATGTTGTTTACACTAAATCTTACTCTTAAAGCTTCACAGCAAATACCAAACAACTGCAGGCTTTATTCTAGCTCAGATAACTAAGATTTAAGTAAGTTAATCCACCCCTCAGAGAAAGTTGCTGAATTACCTACACCAAAGAATATGTCAATCAAGTAACAGAGACAGGACAATTAAGAACATCTTCTTGCCCCACTTGTCTCTTCTGGAGTTGCTGCTGAGTGACAGTGAGAAGATGTGGCATTTTATTGAACACTGTCATCAGTCCGGTTACCTTCCTGTTAGACAAATTAGTGTAAAAGTATCATGATTTTTAAATCACTTTATCACTCTAGAGACTACCGTTCAAAGTGACAGAAAGAGTGACTGCATCTGGTGCTGTACTAGAAATGGAGCAGTAGCTACTGAAAGGAGGAGTGAGCCACACTCCACGTGCTCATGTTTCAGTCAAGGCAGGGTACTCATGAAATGGTGGCCCCTTGGGATCATGATGGAGATGAAAATGTCTAATGACAGCACAGCTGGCATGACACGGTGCATCACTCCTGTGTCTGGGGCAATGTTAGTGTCAACAAACTACTGCACTGCCAGTGTTCTGAGGGAGCACTGAACAATGGCTGGTAACAGATGACTAGGTTAGTGTATGTGTGTTTGGTAGTTGTGGGGACTGAACGGAGGGCCCTACACATGTAGGCAATACTTATCACTGCGCTACAGTTTTTTTTGTTGTTGTTCTGTGTTTTTTTTTTTTTTTTTTTTTGAGACAGGGTATCCTTGTATAGCCCCCACTGTCCTAGAACTCAATCTGTAGACCAGGCTCTCCTTGAACTATATATAGATTTGCTTGTCTCTACCCCCTTCCCCGCCCCCAGTGCTGAGATCAAAAGCATAGCCCACCACCACCACAAAGCCCTCAGGTTTCTTTTTATTTTTAGAGAGTCTAAGTTGTCAAGGCTGGGTTTGAACTCATTCAGTATATAAGTCAAGTTTTGAACTTGCAATCTTCCTGCTTCTGCCTCCACCTCCCCCAAAGCTGAGATTACAGATGTGTACCACCAGACTCTTACTATATTTTTAAAATCATTATTTGGAGTGTCCTCCTACTAATGATAATGAAAAGAGTTTAGAGTTATTTGTGTAGCCCAGTCATGGACTGAACAATTAGTATGCAGAAAATTCTGGGTTCCTGCCCAGTGCCATACACATCAAAAGGTCCACATATTCAAACAATGTGGTTCCACTGCAGCAGCCTTACACACTTGCATGCTTGTTGCATGTCACCACTACATGAAGAAGTCACACGAAGTGTGCCAGCTAGGTTTGTATAAGCATATACTCTGTGATGTCTGCCCAATGATGAAATAGCCTAGTGACATTTCCCAGAAAGCCTCTGGGTTGTAAGCAACGTGAGACTGTAATTAGCAGTGCTGGACACTAAGACATTGAAAAGAAGTTCTGATAAAAATGAGGAGCCAGGCTTGGTGGCACACGCCTTTAACTCCAGCTCTTGGGAGGCAGAGGCAGAGGCAGGCAGATCTGTGAATTCGAGGCCAGCCTGGCATATAAAGTGAGACCTTATCTCAAATAAAAAAAAGGGAGAGATGGTTCGGTGGGGGAAAGCCTGCTGTATAAGTCAGGTGATCTGAGTTTGATTTCTGGAATCCATTAAAGGTAAAACTGCACAAAGTTGTTCTCTGGCTTGCACATGCACGCCAACCCCCTACATTGTGTATGCATGCATATAAACACAAAATAATGAGAGAGGGCTGGGGAGGGCAGGGGCACCAAAGTCTATAGTTTGAGCTACAGAGGAAGCTGAGTCAGGGAGACCACTTAAGCCTGGAATTCTGGCTAGCCTGGGAGATAAAGTTAAGACCTCATCTCAAAACCTAAAAGAAGCCCCTAAATCATGAGGTATCTCATAAACATATGCAATTATTACATTAGTTTAAAACAAATTAGGAAAAAGTCTTTACTAAAGCAGCAGTGCTATTTCCTTGCCTACTATACAGTGTGAGGCTCTGCTCACACGGAGGCATTGACCTGGACTCCTGGTAACTGATGAGTTTGTGTATTCTCTCCTATGCACAGTTGCTACCATGTATCTGTATGTTGTGAAATGTCCACTCAAGTATTTAATTTTTAAAAACTCAGTTATTAGCATACATAAGCAGCATTAACTGGACTTGCTGTTATTAATAACAATTAAAAGAGGAGCTGGTGGCAGTGTCACACACCTTAAATCCCAGCACTTGGGAGGCAGAGGCAGTGGATCTCTGGGAGTTCAAGGCCAGCCTGGTCTACAGAGTGAGTTCCAGGACAGCCAGGGCTACACAGAGAAACCCTGTCTCAAAAACAAATACACATGCAAAAATGTATTATTACTACTGTGGGGTATGCATGTGTATACTAATTATCCATGAAAACATCTGTGGGGGAGGGGACAATTTTGGGACTCATGGCTCAGGAAATCTAAGACTGTCAGGTTTGCATGTGTGGCAAACTCATCAACCTGTTGAGCCATCTTCCTGGTTGAATGGTTTTCTTACCTTTTTTTTTTTTTTTTTTTTTTTTGAGACAGGGCCTTAATATGTAGACCAGGCTGGAGATCTATCTGACCAAAGGTGTGAGCCACCACATCCACATGTTAAAAGTTTTAATCTTTGTGACATCTGATTTGCTAGTTTTTCTATTAAAATGGTGGGAAGAACTGAGTGTGGTTAAGTGGTGTAAGAGAGAAGGGAAGGAAGCAAGAGCCTGCCCTGCCCTGTCTGTGCCACTGTAACAGCTTGTCTGTGCCCTGTGTCTAAGGACACTGTAACAGCCTGTCTGTGCCCTGTGTCTAAGGACACTGTAACAGCCTGTCTGTGCCCTGTGTCTAAGGACACTGTAACAGCCTGTCTGTGCCCTGTGTCTAGGGACACTGTAACAGCCTGTCTGTGCCCTGTGTCTAGGGACACTGTAACAGCCTGTCTGTGCCCTGTGTCTAAGGACACTGTAACAGCCTGTCTGTGCCCTGTGTCTAAGGACACTGTAACAGCCTGTCTGTGCCCTGTGTCTAAGGACACTGTAACAGCGGCCAAACTGCCCTTCCTACTTTTAGTCTCATGCTCTATAGTCTGTCTATTCAGGCACAAACAGTGATATTTTCAAAATGTGAGATATTACTGTTGCTTAGCTCCTTCCTACTTCCACTATCCTTCACTATGGATGGATGGATGGATGGATGGATGATGGATAGATGATGGATGGATGAATAGATAATGGATGGATAGATAGATGAATAGATAGATAAAAGCCACACCACCCCTCACCCTCATCCCATGCCCTTTGGTACTGGTAGCTGAACCTAATTTCACAAACACCAGGCCAGTGTTCTACCACTGAGCTGAGCTGAGTCTTACCCCAAGATGGCCTCTGTGACTTGTGTATCCTTAGATTATGTGGACACTGCGTAGATTATGTAGGCCTTGGGTGATCTGAGACTACTGCCACCTTCCTTACTGTGAGCTAAGCCCCACCCTACACCAACAGTATCAAAGGGGTTCTAACTCCAGGACCTTGCTGATTGTTCCTTCTGCACGGAAGAAGGCTTAACAGAAGTTGTTTCTTCTCACTCTATAAAATAGGACCTCTGCTACTATTTTTGGAATGAATGAATGAATACAACAGCATGGAGATAAGGAATTTCAGCAATAGGAGCTTGGTGGGTAAAAGTCTTTTTAGAATGAGATACCAGATAAAGAATTGAAAGGCTGTGGTGGTGTGAATGAGAATGGCCCCCAGAGGTTCATATTTGAATTCTTAGTTCTCAGTTGGTGGAATTGTTTGGAAGGATTAGGAAATCTGGCCTTGATGGAGGAGGTGTGTCACTGGGAGTGGTCTTTGAGATTTTAAAAGCCCATGGCATTCCCAGATAGCCTTCTCTCTGCCTTTTCCTATGGATTATGATATAAGCTCTTAGCTACTGCTCCAATGCATGCCTGCCTGCCTGCCTGCCTGCCTGCTGGGATGTTCCCCACCATGGTAACTCACCCTCTGAAACTCTAAGCAACAAGCATCCAATGAAATGTGTTATTTTATAAATTGCCTTGGCCATGGCTCTGTCATAGCAGTAGAAGAGTAA
Organism: Rhynchomys soricoides; assembly: GCA_019843965.1. Taxonomy (NCBI): domain Eukaryota; kingdom Metazoa; phylum Chordata; class Mammalia; order Rodentia; family Muridae; genus Rhynchomys; species Rhynchomys soricoides. The sequence continues at coordinate 11,533,591 of JADRCH010000036.1, forward strand.
CTAAGACAGAGGTGTAGAACACATTATAAGCACTTTAGAAAATGACCTCACTTCCTTCCTTGTTATTACAAAGACAGCTTCAATTGTCTGATGTAGACACTCAGCCCCCCAGTGACAGGCTTGCCTTTGCAATCTGGAGGCCTCTTGCTTCTCCAAGAAGGGATCTGAGAATAACTGGGAGCCCAAACAATCTTCTTCAGAAACAATCCTTCAAACTCCAATGCTATCATCTAGCTTCGTTTTATATTATATATAATATATATAACATGTATAGGCAGATTATTTATATTTATGTGTGTGTGTGTGTGTGTGAGAGAGAGAGAGACAGAGAGGGAGAGAAGGAGAAAGAGAGAGAGAGCACATAGACAGGTCAGAGGGCAACTTGAAGGAGTGGGTCCCTGAGATAGAATTCAGATTATCTGGTTTGGCAGCAAATGCCTTTATTAAATAAGTGTCTTGCTGGTCTACTTGATCTGTTTTCATTTCTTTTTATACAAAAGTATCTGTCACATTTTAAAGAATATGAGTACTTGTTAAATACATATTCATGTATTGCTGAGCATGTTGGCTTATACTTGTAATCCCAGCACTCATGAGGCAGAAGCAGGTAGATCACTGAAAGTTTGAGGTTACTTTGGTCTACAGGAAAAACTCAAGATTAGCCAGGGCTATATAGCAAGATCCCTGTCCCAAACAAACATCTCTTCTATTCATTCATTCATTCATTCATTCACCTTCTTCAGTGCTAGGTCTCAAACCTAGGACAGTGGTTAAGCATCCTACCACTGAGAGCTACACTCTCAGCCCCTAACTTCACATTTATCTGACCTCAGCCCATACCTACCTTCATTTGACCTACAGAAATGGATGTGCTTAGTAACAAAGTAACTCATTTGATTCTGTGAACTGTGGATTGTAGCTATTTTAATTTCTTCCTATTCTAATCTACACATATTCTAAGAAAGAACATGGTCTGGGCCTCAGGCCCACTGCACTCTTATAGGATCAAGCGTTTTACAGGATTATCATGTGCTAACAGAAAGATTTGATTTTATGTTAAGGAATCTTTTCAGGGTTAACCCATAAGGATTCAAAGAAGATGAACAGTCATCTAGGGGGCTGAGTGTCAGAGGCCCTACAGTAGCTGAAACCTCATGGAAAACTCTCCTGAACTCAATACCAGCTCATCCTATCAACCAAATCTGTATGTTTTCTAAGAGCAAGAGCATGCTGGGAAGGAAATCAACACATCATCAAGTCACATCTTTTTTTTGTTGTTGTTGTTTTTGTTTTTCGAGACAGGGTTTCTCTATGTAGCTCTGGCTGTCCTGGAACTCACTCTGTAGACCAGGCTGGCCTCGAACTCAGAAATCCACCTGCCTCTAACTCCCTGGTGCTGGGATTAAAGGCATTCGCCAGCACTGCCCGGCAAGTCACACCTTTTAAAAAACAACATGTAGACTTGTTGATTTCACTGAGTGCAAAAAAGCATAGCTGTATTAGTTAAACACTCAAAATAATTAAAATTGAGTTGGTGATAATTTTATTATGGCAAAATAGACACAACATTTACCAGTGCACATGTACAAGTTCAGTGGTATTAAACAGTCACAGCAGTGCACAGCCAAAACTATTCTCCATGTCCAGATCCTTTTCCTCACCCAGCAGCAACCAGACCATTCACCAGCACTCCATTCTCCACTCTGGACTTTGACAACCGCTACTGTATCTCAATCTGCCTACTACAGGAACCCCACACCAAGGGAGGAGTGTACTTCACTGTGCACAGTGTTCTCATCCTTCACGATGTTGTAGCAGGTGTCAGCTTCCTAATTAATTAAAAAAAAAAAACAAACTAAAAAATAGCTATCCTCTCTCTGTGTATGTGGGGGTGTGTGCACAGGTCAGAAGAAGGAGTTAGCTCTTTCCTTCTGCCATGTGGCCATGGAATGAACTCTGGGTGGTAGACTCAGCAGCAGGCACTCTGACCTGCTACACCTTCTTGTTGGCCCCATTTCCCTCCTTTTAAGGATAAATAACATTTCATTACATGTTTAAATTTTTGTTTTTTTTGAGATTTTCTCTGTGTAGTCCTGGCTGTTCTGGAACTCACTCCGTAGTTCAGGGTGGCCTCAAAATCAGGGATCCACCTTCCTCTGCCTAAAGTGCTGGGACTAAAGGTGTGCCTTAGCCCATGTTTAATATTTTGTATGGTATGTATGCCATGGTGCGTGTGTAGCAGTCAGAGGACTAGTTCCTGAAGCTGGATCTTTCTTTCCCCTACATGGGTCCTAGAAACTGAACTTGGACTGTAAATCTTGGCAATAAGTGATCCATCTCACTGGCCCTAATTTTCTGTTTATACTGTATTGTATTTATTTACCCATCCATCTGTTCTCAGGTACCTGGGCTGCTTCTGTCTCCTGGTCAGTATGTAAATGGGTACATAAATAGCTCTTCCTATATCTAGTTTCACTTTTTGGGGGTATGAATGCACAAGTGAAATGGCGATTTTGTGTTTGGTTTTCTGAGGAGCCACCATGCTATCTGTGTGGTGGCCACATCACTCTATGTTCCACTAACAATGGACCAGGGTCTGATTTCCCCACATCTTGCCTACACGGTCCCCTTTAACAGGATGTGGATGGTAATACTTACCGTGGTTCTGGGCTTCATTTCCCTGATGGTTAATGATAACAGGCATCCTTTCACATGGCTAAACTTTTAAACTTAAGTACTCACACTAAGGAGTCTTTTGGTCTTAAAATCTAGTTTTGATGCTAAGTTGTATAAAGCTCATATGTCCTTGACACAGTACTTGTTACTTTCTGCTTTGTTGTTTTTATGTATGTATGTTTTATTGTTTTCATTTGTTGTGGGTTGTTTTTCTTGATTTTCTCAAAACAGGGTCTCACTATGTATCCCTAGCTGTCCTGAACAGTTTGGCCTTGAACTCAGAGATTTGCCTGTCTGTTTCCTATTAAAGGCATACACCATCACAGCCCACTAAATTTCATATTTTTAAAAAAATTTTAAAAAAGGATTTATTTATTTTATGTATATGAGTGCTCTGCCTGCATGTATACCTGCATGCCAGAAGAGGGCATCAGAACTCATTATAGATGGTAGTAAGCTACCATCTGGTTGCTGGGAATTGAACTCAAGACCTCTGGAAGAACAATTAGTGTGGCGTTCTTAACCACTAAGCCATCTTTCCAGCCCCCAAATTTCCTATTTTTAGCTGAAGCTTAATTTACATTGCTCCTGATGTATGCCAATAGCTATAATGCAGGCTATCACTATTTTGCTTATGAAACATACTTAATGACAGCAAATGATTTAACATAATAAACAACATAATAATGCTCATCATTTGGAGAGTTTTGATAGTTTACTTTTACCTTATTTTCTACACAATAGGAGATTTAGATGTATCAGCGAGTAAATAATTGAATGTAATTATAAAGGATATTACTGAGTCCAAGAATGGCATTATAAAAATTCTAATTTATTGAAGGAGTCAGTGGAAAATCTATATAAGCAGGCATAAATATCTTATTTTCAATTTTAATTTATTTTTGTGGTGCTGGGAACTGAACCTGAAGCAAAAGTAAGCAGAAAAGACTGACCACTGGCCCCATCCAAAAGTAAGCAGAAAAGACTGACCACTGGCCCCATCCAAAAGTAAGCAGAAAAGACTGACCACTGGCCCCATCCGCGCACGACCCTTGTTTAACAAGAGCATTTATTCAGCGGTCATGTGCTCGTTGGTATTCTGTACTCACTGTGCAGAGATCAGAGAAGGATGCTTCTGGGTGTCCTGGTCTATCACTCTTTTGCCTTATTCCTTTGAAAAGGAGTCTCTCACTGAGCTTGGAGCCAGGCAAACCTAGTGATCCTCCTGCCGTCACCTCCACAGGATGAGGGTTACAGGTACACAAATACACCTAGCTTTTTACTTGACGTGAGGGTTAGGATTAGAACTCTTGTTTGCACAGTCAGTGTACCTATCCACTCGCTGGCAGCAATCTTCCTACTTCTGCCTCCCAAGGGCTGCGATTATAAATGTGTATCACCATGTCCAGCCTTCAAATTTTATCTTAATTATCTAGACATTAAAAACCAGAACAAAGACCAAAAATCACAGCTGGAGAGATGGTTAAGAGTACTTGCTGCTCTCCCAGAGGCCTCAGGTTCTATTCCCAGCATCCACATGGAAGCTCACAATGTCTGTAACTATAGTTCCAGGGAATCTGACACTCTCTTCTGAACTCTGCAGGCATCAGGTAGGCACATGATGCACAGACATGCATGCAGAAAGAAATACTAATACACATAAAATAAAAATCACCTAAAAATACATATATACTTTATATGAGTTTATATACTCACCTGGGGACCACCATATATGAAGAGCACAGTGGGGTATTTCTTTCCAGGTTGTAGGTCATGAGGCTTATACAACATTCCATATAGTGTAAATCCAGTAGTACTTTCAAAAGAAAAAATTTCTGGAGGGGTGTAGTCAGGCAGAGGACCTGTGGGTAGCAACAGAGACATAAAGAAGTTCTCAGAAGAGCCATGCAACCTGAAGTCCAAGAAGGAAGTATCAAGACTCAGTCCCCTGCCCACCAACAACTACCCCTCTCTCAGGTAAGACAAGCAATAAGCAGGCATTTAAAAACAAAATCAAGGAAGACCAAGCTGTCTTTCTCAGATGCAGGCACACGGGGTTTTGTGTAGCCCTTGGAGCCTAGGAGGTGTTTATGTGCAGAACTAAACAATATCTGGTGCCAAGTTCAGTCTTCACTTATCGGTGGTTAAACCACACACCTGACCAGCAACAGGCATGCATTTCAAGCTGTGGGCAGGGGACAAGAACCTTGTATTTAGCTTGGTCATCCCCAGTCTTCGGCTCACCAAGGCTATACCATCTTCCTTTCAGGGCCTGTGCACAGTGATGTCACATCAAGCAGAGGTTATTACCATATTGCCAACTGTATTCCTGAATTTTAAAGTATACACAAACCCTTTGGTCTGCACCAATTTAAATTTTTTAAAAAATTATTTAATGGTTCAGTGGTTAAGAACACTGACCGCTCTTCCAGAGGACCCGGGTTCAATTCCCAGTACCCACAATGCAGCTCTCAACTGTCTCTAACTCCAGTTCCAAGTAATCTGATACCCCCACAGAGATCTACATCCAGGCAAAACTCCAATGCACATGAAATAAAAAAATTATTAAAATTTTATTTATTTATTTATTTATTTATTTATTTATGTATTTATTCATTCATTCATTCATTCATTCAAAGACAGGGTCTCTCTCTCTACATAGCACTGGCTGTTCTGGAACTTGATTTGTAGATCAGGCTGGCCTCAAACTCACAGAGAGCCACCTGCCTCTGTCTCCTCAGTGCTAAGATTAAAGGCGTGAGCCACCACACCCAGCTTCTTATTATTTGTGTGTGTTGCATAAAATGTGTGTGCGTGGTGCAGGTATGAGAGTGAAGGTTTCTATACCTGCGCACTTATGTGATGGCCAAAGACAGACACCAGGTGCCCACCCTCATCAGTCTCCACCCTATTGCCGCAAAGCAATCCCTGACTCATAAACTTGCCATTTCTGCATGGCTGACTATTAAGGTCCTGGGATCCATCTATGTCTCTTCTGTGCAGAATTCCAAGCACACACAGGTATACCTGGCTGTTATACAGGTGCTGAGGATTTGAACTCAGGCCCTTGTGGTAGGACAGCAAGCACTCTTACCCACTAAGCCATCTCCTCAGCAACCCCCCCCCATTTTTTTTCCAAAATATTTGTTTACTTATTTCATGTATGTGAGTACACTGTCACTGTCTTCAGACACACCAGAAGAGGGCATCGGATCCCATTACAGAGGGTTGTAAGCCACCATGTGGTCACTGGGAATTGAACTCAGGACATCTGGAAGGGCAGTCAGTGCTCTTAACCGCTGAGCCATCTCTCCAGAACCTGCAGCCCCACATTGATACTTAAATCTTTTAGTCCAAAGTAATGAGTGAAGGGGCTGGAGAGATGGCTCAGTAGTTAAGAGCACTGACTGCTCTTCCCGGAGGTCCTAAGTTCAAATCCCAGCAACCACATGGTGGCTCATAACCATCTGTAATGAAATCAATCTGACACCTTCTTCTGGTGTGTCTGAAGACAGCTACAGTGTATTTACATACATAAAATAAATCTTTAAAAAAAAAAAAAAGTAATGAGTGAAAATACTTAACATAAAAATAGATTTAAAGATAGAGACATAAAACTAGTCTATTCTTTTTTGTTTGTTTGTTTGTTTGTTTGTTTTTTGAGACAGGGTTTCTCTGTGTAGTCCTGGCTGTCTTGGAACTCAACTCTATAGAAGAGGCTAGCCTCGAACTCAGAAATCCGCCTGCCTCTGCCTCCCGAGTACTGGGATTAAAGGCGTGCGCCACCACTGCCCGGCTAGACTATTCTTTACATGCAAGAAATTGTAGGGGCTGGCAAGGAGCAGGGGCACACACTTTTAATCCCATCACTTGGGAAGACACACACATTAACATAAATAAAAATAATAAAAATAAATCTTTTAAAAAAAAAAGAATTGTGATAGGTATCTTTTCAGTTGTGTCTGTGAGGGATTGTCTAGACTAGGTTAACTGCAGAAGAACCCCCTAATGTGGACGGTATGTTTTAGGCTAGGGTCCTTGACAGAATAGAAAGGAGAAGAGAGTAGAGAAGCTGCATCTCTCTGCTTTCTGACTAGCATACCATGTGACTGTCAGTCACCTAAAGGTCCTCCCACTGCCCCCAGAACTCCCCTTCTTTCAGACTGCACCTTGCACCATGAGTCAGAATGACCCTTTCCATAAGCATTTCTGTCAGCTGTTGGGCCACAGCAAACTTTAAAGTGCCTAAGGTACAAAGCAAGCAGTTGATAACAGATCAGCTCGTGCCTGAGATAATAGTACTTAGGAAGCCAAGGCATGAGGATAGCCTGGGTTCCATAGTAAGGTCAGGCCTGGGCTACAGAATGAGAGCCTTGCTACAGTATTCTTTGCTCCCACAATAAGCAAGTGTGCTGGCTATTAAGAAAGCCACTGTAAGGGCATGAAACTTCCAGAAAGCAGCAAAGTGGTTATTCCCTAAAGTATCATCCTTTCTGCTCAAAAGGTCTTACTTGTTTAGAATATATTATTTTAATCCACTTTTCAAAAAGGCTTTCCAGACATGCTCCAGCTCAGACGAGAGGCAACCCAGCTCATGTCAGCAGTTGACAGAACAGGAAGTGAGGTCCACTTGAAGCTCGGTAGCTCAGAGACAGGCAGGGGTGAGCAATGGGAAGACAGCCCAAGAGACATAGACATAGGACACTGGCACCGTGCACTGTGATACCAATCCTAGTTAAGCCCAGGTACCTGCTGAATCCAAAATGGTGGCCCAAAATTCCTTTGTTTTATGAACTGGGTCATCCTCAGGACTTGAGAGTTTGTAGAGGGACACGCAGTGTGGATTCTTCTGGTTGCTGTACTTACTTATGAAGAAGTCACAATGCTAGAGAAAAGAAAGACAACGATGGCTTTCCACAGGAACGTTAGGGAAGGCTACCTATGCCACACACACCAATGCAGAGCAAGAGGACAACGCGAGTTTGACAAAGGGTGCAAACACTCCGCGCTTTCCCTAGATGAGGCTTCCCATTACTCAAAAGGAATGTTATGTGAACACAGGCTTTTCTGTGACAACCAACTGGGACACAGTACCCGGCTGAGGCAGCAGGAGTGTGAGTAGCCACGGTCAGTCAGCCTCACCACTTCGCCAGGGTTTGCATAACTGGTCACGTACAGATGATGCTCCAAAGGAGAGTCTTTGGTGCCTTCAAAGTACACCAGCTTTCTGGCTTCATCAACCCAGATCTGCAAAAGTCACAGTACAAATCAATACTAGCACAGTTCTGATGAGGCCAGCAATACACAGCCCCCATCTTGAACAGAATCAGCCGAGTTCTCAGGCTTGGGCTTCTTTTTTTTTCTACCAGTGATAATGTGAGTTGGTTTTGCTAAAACCAGATCTTCTGCATAAGGTGAAAGGCTGAGCTACACACACACTTTTGGGATAACGTCTTAATCGAGTGCACTGTGTACTTTCCTTAAAATACGACAATCATTTCCTTAAAGAAAACACCTCAGGGGAAATACCCTGTATAACACCTCATTTGCCCACCCAGAGAAGATTAATTTATTTCTCTCCTAGCTTACTACTTTTTTTTTTAGATCTTTCCTACAAATTTGCAAAAGCATTTTATCTGTCAAGTTGAGAAACAACTGAAATCAACCAGCTTCAGCAGCAGTGTAGTTTATAAACAAGTAAGGATAAGATTTACTATAAGCACTGACACTGGAGAAGACCCAGTGTCCCCAGCCCTGGATAAGATCTTTTAAGTTACTATCTGGAACAGAATTTACTTAATATTCTACAAAAACTACAACAGTCTAAAGAAATGGTTTTCTTTCATTCTCACTTTAAAAATATTCTACTAGCCTACAGAAAATTTATTAGACTTTAAAATGCTTTATAAAGGAGATTCTAAAAGTATCTTAAATGTCTCTCTCTCTCTCTCTCACACACACACACCCTTCATTATTAACTTTTTAAAGTAGATGCACCCATCCCTAAATGAACACAGTTGCTGTAGGAATCAAACATTCAGGAATCCCCACAGGCATGTGTCATCTCTCCAGGTCAGGGCTGGTTTTACTGTAGGGACTCAGGCCCCCTACACTGTCCTCACCCCTTATGCAAGTCTGTGTTCTCTGTGTTTAATCCTACTGGATATAAGTTCTCACATGTCCAAATAATCCTCTGTTTGTTCAGTTCTGAGGTTTTTGTCAGAATCACCAGGTAGCTCTTAACCCCAACCACTACAATTTCTGGAATTAAATAAATTGTTTTGTGCCTCTGTCTGCTTCTGTGCTTCTGTGCGCTCGAGCATGCGTGTGTGCAAGTGTGGCATGGCATGCATGTGGCAAATAGAGGACAAAATGAGGGAGTCACACATGTCCTTCTACCATGTAGGCTCCAGGAATACAACACCGGCTGTGAGGCTCAGCAGCAAGTGCCTTCACCTACAGAGACATCTGGAATGGCTCAGGAACTTACCTCAGCATAATTTTTGTTATTAGAACCTAGAATTCCACAATGAGATTCACAGCCTGTCTGCTCTACAGAGTGAAGTTCAAGGCCAACCTAGAAACGTAGCAAGAAAGACCCAGTCCCAAAATAAAAACATAAGAATAGCTGGGATGTAGTTTAAATCTCGAGCACCTGCCCAGTATCTTCAGGCTGAGTCTAATCCCTGTTGACCTAGAAAGAAAGCCACAAGCTCAGCACAGAGCTCTTCCCTGTTAACCTAAGCTAAGAAGGTTATATCTGTGAGATAAGATAACAGGAATTTCTACCTCGGGAATGCTAAATCTAATTTCCAATTAAAAACATGAACAGTCAGTCTATCATGTCTAAAAATAATTTTCAGATTATTTGCTAACTCATAGCTTTGTTAAACCCTAAATATACAAATTGTTCCCTTACTAAATGGCTATTATATATCTAAACATGGTGATCTTGGGTTGGATGGTCAATGCTTAAAAGCACTGGCTGGGCTTCCACAGGACTTTGGTTCTACTCTCAGCAGGTGCGTGGAGCTAACAATCACTTGTAACTCCAGTTCTGGGGGATGTGAAACATTCTTCTGGCCTCCATAGGCACCAGGTGTGCATGTGGTGTACAGACATATATGCAGGTGGAACACCCATACACAAAAAATAATATAATAATTGAAAATGGCAGTCTTTAGTAACTAGAATTTATCTTATGACTATAGCCATAAAATAGGTGAGTGCTATAATTTAAAATAAATCTTTTTAAAGACAGGGTCTTATTGTATAGCTCTGGGTAACCTGAAGCTTGCTATGTAGACCAGGCTGGCCTCAACCTCACAGAGATTCATCTGCCTCTGCCTCCCAGATGCTGTAAGTAAAGGTGTGCCCCACACCCTGATTAAACTAATGCTCTTCCTCTGTAACAGCTTGCATTCCTTTAGGCCCTAATCAGTATTGTAAAACACTGGGATCCTACACACACACACACACACACACACACACACACACACACACACACACTGCATTATTCATTTTTCTGTACTGTAGATGCAGAGCAGAGGTTGACCAAACATATTAGTAAAATAAAAAGACATACATTAGATCCATGCCGGCCAAGTACTTCCCATTCACCACTGGTAATTGCTATTTCCTCTTTGATAGGACACTTGAAATCACCTGAAGATGAATACAATCAAAATTCAGTACTTTATTCCAGATCATAAGCAAATGAAACAATGTAGAAAAGTTTTCTAAACTGTCTTTTCCAAAAAGCTGCAATAAAACAAAAACGAAATCATCAATGTTAGGTTTGAGGTAATGAAAATGTTTTGGAACTAGATAGACAATTGTTGGTCATATTATATTAAATGGTATTTGGTTATTTCAAATGGTTACTAAAAATTACAGCTAAAAAACCCATTGAGGCGTGGTGGCACACACTTTAGTCCTAGCACTTGGGAGGCAAGGGGAAGTGGATCTCTGCAAGTCTGAGGCCGGACTGGTCTTCATAGTGAGTTCCAGGACAGTCAGACTCTGAGTCAAACAAACAAACAAACAACTTAATGACAACAAACCAACTTATAAGTTCAAGAATGATGACAAAAACAAAAAAACAAACCAAAAATAAAAAACAAAAATACAACCTTTGAGGCAGAGTTTTACTATGCAACCTGGCTGCCCTGGAATTGTCTATGTATACCAAGAACTGTTTGGAAACTCAGAGAGATGTACCCACTCCTGCCTCCTCAGTGCTGGAATCAAAGGAGTGTGCCACCACATCCAACCAAAATAGATTCTCATAGTAAAGCCAGAAAAACAGTACCTGCCTTCTTGGATACTCATCTAACATGAAGGTTTACTAAGCTGACAAGACATTTGTTCTGGAATTGCAATAAACCACTTTAAAAGCAAAGAAGAAAAATTTTAATGCAATTCTTTTTCCATTTGTCAAAAAATAAATTGGCTATTTTTAGCCACACTAATGTCAAATGCCCCATGTGCCTGCCTGAGAGTCTGTCTGGATGGGGCCTCCTCAGAGGTCTAAGGAAGAGACTGGAAAATGAAAACCATTCCTCTCTTCCAGCTGCTGAGATAATCTGGCAACAGCTAAGGATGGTGAGTTAAGAAATCAATCTTATTTTTTGTGAGACACAGAAGTGTAGCTTGCTATTTTATGAAGGGGAAATAGAGTGTTATGCAACACCTCGCTGTGAGCAACAGGAGTCTCACAGCTCAGCTATGACAGGGAGAAAGAAAGGAGAAAGGAAAAAAGCAAACCAAGTGAACACACAAAGTAAAAAGACCGAAATGAAGCAATTATAAAAAAACATACATACATACATACATACATACATACATACATACATACAGCCAAGCATCAGCAAAGAGGTGCTGATGGGAGCAGGGACCTCGTTCTGAGGTTGATGTTCACCGAGTAATAACAGATTTTAAGATACATTATTGCTTCAGAAGAATTGTTTTAGTTCTTTGCTCCTTCTTCCTGTGTGAGTGTACTTAAACTCCTGAGCAACAGAGAAATTAGTAATGCAATTTTAAGTCCAGGGCTAAGCTAAGCTGAAGCTCAAGGAAAGAAACTCTCTGTTTGGGATATATAAGACTTGGTCAATCTTTAAAGAAAAGTACACAGTCATATATAGTATTTACTTGGTTGGATTCAAGCTCACTGCTCCCCAAATGCCAGTAATTAAAAGACCATTCAGAAAAACCTAAAAACCCAAAGGACTTTGAATAGATATTTCTCTCACAATTAGAGAACCTGTGTCAAAACCACAGAAGCCTCTTCAGGCTGGCTTGGTGACATGTGAGGCCGGTTACTCAGTCATCTTCTTAGCCTGTCTCAAACTAAGTCCCTCAAAGAGCTAGGGACGTAACTCAGTGACACAGCCTAAGGCTGGGTCTCTAGTATGGGTTCATGTGTACAAAAAGAAAGAATACAAATGGAAAATACCACTTTACATCTGTTAGAGTGACTACTAAAAAACAAAACCCACAGCCAGGCCTGATGGGGCACACCTTTAATCCCAGCACTCAGGAGGCAGAAGCAGATCTCAGTGAGTTCAAGGCTAGCCTGCTCTACAGAGTAAGTTCTGGGACAGCCAGGGCTACATCGTGAGATTCTATCTTGAGAAAATCAAGAAAAATGAAAAAAATAAATAAATAAATTCGCAACAAAAAAGAAAGATAAAATACACACACACAAAAGCTAGAAGATAGAAACTAACAAGTGCTGTCAAGGATATAAAGAAATAAAACTTGACTTGTGTAGTGGCATACCTGTAAAGTCAGCACAGGAGAGGGAGGGTGAGACAGGGTTGAGGAGATTTGGAAGGAAGCCTGGACTATAGAATACAATTCTGTATTTAAAAACCAAACCAAACCGAGCCCATGGGCTGCAGAGACAGCTCAGCAGTTCAGAGCACTTTTTCTTGCAGAGGACCCAGGTTTGGTCCCCAGAACCCACATGGTACCTCACAACCATCTACCTGTAACTTCAGTTCCAGAATGTCTATTCCTTCTACAAGCACCAGACATGCATGTTATACACAGGTATATATGCAGGCAAAACGTTCATACATGTAGAAATTAAATAAATAAACAAACATATCCCCCAAATATTAAAAACAACAACAAAGAAATTAAAGCTCTTGCATATTGCTATTAGGAATAACCCTTACCATTGATTTGCTAATGATGAAAATTAAACATAATAAATGAGCCATGCATTGATCTTCTGGTAGCTATTTCCAAAACAATGGAAAGCCAAGAAACATACATGGTCACAGCAGTGTCATATAAAGCAACTCAGGTATCCATCAAGAAACACTGGATAAACAAATACATATACTACATAAACTATATATATATGACATATACTACACATATATAGGTATATATGTAGTTTTAAGAGATTTATTTTTTTAAATATCTAGTTTAAAAAGATTTATTTTTATTGTATGTGCATGTATGAACGTCTGCAAATAGGTATGTGTACCACATGTATGCTTGGTCATTGTCCATGGAAGACAGAAGGCAGCATTGGATCCCCTAGAACTGGAGTTATGGGTAGTTGTGAGCTGCCATGTAGGAGCTGGGAACAGAATCTGGGCTCTGTGCAAGAATAGCAAATGCTCTTAACATCTGAGCTCTTTCTCTAGTATCCCTCTATTAGTTCTATTTTGCAAAAGTTTTTAAAGCCTAGTGTAGTGGAACAAGCTTTCAATCCCAAACTTTCACTTGGGAGGCAGAGGCAGGCATATCTCTGTGAGTTCTAGGCCAGCTAGACCTATGTAGTGAGACCATGTCTTTTTTAAGTTATTTACAAATAAAAATAACATGGAGCTCCGGTTTTCTTTCAGTTTTAGTATATGTGCTGCCAAAGCAAGCACTTGTGTGATCATTTCAAACAAATTAAAAACTGTAATCAAGACAAAAGTGTCATAAAAATTGGTATTCTACTCACTCAGAGATTATCCACTACTAATAACTTATTATGTATTCATTGAGAATTTGCTCTGTTTTCTGCATGCACAGACTTGTATTTCATTTAACATATGTAAGTTTACTGAAGCAAGCCCTGATGCTTATGAAGAATATAAAAAAGACACTATGGCTGGTCAGATGGCTCAGTGGGTAAAGGTCTTTGATATCAGGTCTGGTGCCCTGAGTTTGATCTTTGAAACTCACACAGGAGAAGGACAGAAATGACTCCTACAAGCTGTCTTCTGACCTGCACATGCTTGCTCTATGATGCATATATGCAAAACAAATAAAATATAAAGACATTAAGTACATAAATAAGGAAGGCTTCTTACTTGGGGCAGGTAGTCCACCACTGGACCGTTTATATTTGCTCTCCTTTAAAATGGATGTGATTTTATACAGATGACGAAAACCTGTTTTGCATTCAGAGGCAAAAATAAACTCAATTTCATCTTCATGAGTTTGAGGAAAAACATGAAAGATATCGTGGATCTGCAAAATGAACAGCTTACTTTACAATATGCATTAATAAATACAGTAGGTAGATAACCAACCGTCAGGTTAGTGTGAGGATATGCTGCACTTAGCCACAATAGGGTTTCGCCCCGCCTTTTACATTTATTTTACTTTAGACAAAGATTTCACATACTAAGAAGTAAACGTCTCCAAATGGAAGAAAACAAAAAGAACAACATGACCAAGGCTGTTCCTTTCCATCACTGTAATCTCGGAGTCACACAAAGCAGATGCAGCAGTATAAATCTTACTACCCAGACAAGGAGAACAACATGCTTTACTTTTGTTTTCAAAAGAGAAATATTCTAACAGCTGAAGGAAAACAGATGTTCATCTGTTTTGAGTGTATCATAGGAAGTCTACTTTCAACTAGAGAAATGTTTTTATTTTATATCTAATTTTTATGTAAAAATGTAAGACTCAATTTAAAACTAGTATATTTGGTATAGTTTGCTAACTTAAAAGGTAGTTTCTAGACACAGCTCTTGAAGGTCTTCTCAGAAGCACAGAAGCCAGAGCTGAGGCTGTGGGCTCACTACCCTGTACGTGCAGGGCCACATCTGCAGTCACTCAAGAGCTGCCACTTCAACTACTCCATTCTGGAACCATCATTCCAACTCAAAATGTTCACGGTTCCTTTGAACTTAAGGATGCATTTTACTAGCTTTTATAGAACTCCATCTGCCTGAGTATCCTGAGAAAATATACAGCCAAGTTCAAGAAAAAGAAACACATACATTTATCCAGATGTCTGTTGTTTCTTCATAGATGATCAGTGGTGTCACAGAGTCAGGAACTGACTCTATGAGTCTCTGTCTGTCCATGGCATCATCTTCTACCGGTATGAATAACTCAGGGGAGATCAGAACTATCTGCAGGTGAGTCTGGGAACGGTCTAGTAGGATGGACCAGGCACTGTTCAAAGGAATGAGGAGAAATCAGGAATACAGCAAGCTCTTAGAAAATGAATAACCTTCTGTTCTCTCCCTTTGTACCTATCAGTTCTTTTTTTTTTTTTTTTTAAAAGACAGGGTCTTTAAAAAATTATCCCTATAATCACAATGGCATGTATTTATGCTTACAAATCTGCACATTCACTGAGTTCAGGGAAAGGCCTGGAAATAACATAGTGCCAATTTACATGGGAAGGTAAAGCCTCCAGCACCGACAGTCTGAAACTTTGGGTCTAAATTAGTTGTAATGAAGTGACAATTTAACATACGCACTGTTTTCCCTCTGGAGTCCAGCCAGCTCTGGCAATATATTCAACTCCTTCAAACAGAATCTCGAAAGGTTGAACCAGTTCTTTATCTATGACATCTATAATCTAGTAGAAGAAAAAGAAGTGTAGTTACAGGAGACAGAAAACAACGCACTCCTAGTCTAGTCTACTTACGTCATCATCTTTTCAGACACACTACTTGAAAGGTTTGAAGTGGACAGTAAAACCAGCAGGCATTGGGGGTCCCTGAGCTGGTGCTCTCTACACCCAGGACATGATCTCAAAGTCTCTCTTAGGGTTTCTCCTAACGAAGCTCTTGACAATAAATGACAGGTTCAAGTTTTGCTCACTTTAGCTCTAAAATCTATAAGTGATAGTCCTTAAATCCCTATATCTTAGTCTAATTATATTTGTGTAATATATTAATGAAATGGACTCTATAGGCAAACTTTTTTTTCCTTTAAAAGTTTAGCAAACACAATTAAAAAAATAAGTAAATTATAAAAAAATGGCCAAAGGATCTGAATAGCTAGCTCTTCAAAGAAGCTACTTAAGTGGCCAATAAACTTGGGAATATTAGCCACAGGGAAATGTAAATTGAACCCTATGAGCTATGGCTTCTAAATGGATAGCTGTGACAAATAATATGGACAATGACAACTGTTAGGATGATGTGAAGGAACTGAAACCCTCATGTACTTCTGGTGGAAATATAATTTTCAAAACAGCCTAGTAGCACCATAAAAGATTAAACAGAACCCTATCACACGACCCAACCATCATCCCAGGTATACCCCAGAGAAACAAAAACATCAACTTTCAAAAGGACTTGCACACCTGTGTGCATACATATTCATAGCAGTCTTTCTCTCCAACCCTTCCCTTTCATTTTCTCTCAAGAGACATAGTCCCACTACATAGCCCAAGCTGGCCTCAAACGTAGGAGGCTCCTGCCTCAGCCTCCTGCAAAATAAGCACATGTCACTGTCTGGTTTCATGACAGCTTTTCTTCTAAGAGCAAAAAAAATGAACAACCCAAATACCCATCAACTGATGAATATGTAAATAAAGAAACAATATTCAGCAATAAAAAGAAATGATAGGAGATGGGGAGATGGCTCAGTTGGTAAATTACTTGCCTGACAAGCATGAAGACCTGAGTTTGGATCTCCAGTACCTAAGAAAACAGCAGGCATAACAGCACTGTGCTGTCTCAGCACCAGGAAACAGAGACAGGAGGAACTCAGTAGCTGGCTAGCCAGTCTGGCTGATCAGTGAGTTCCAGGTACAATGAGAGATTCTATCTCAAAAAATAAAACAGGCTGGGAAGAGGGCTTAGTGGTTAAGAGTAATGGATGCTCTTTCAGGGGTTCAACTCCCAGCACCCATGTGGTGCTTACCATCTGTTTACTCCAGGGAACCTAATACTCTCTTTTAGCCACCAAACACACACATAGTACACAGGCAAGCATACAAGTAAAATACCCATACACATAAAATTTTTAAAAATAAGCAAAAAATGAAGTGGAAATTGATCAAGGAAAACATTTGTCACTGACTGTTGGTTTCCATGCATTTGCATTTACTGCTCCCCCACCCCCAGCACACACACTAAGAAAAAGAAATGAAGTACATGGGCTGCAGACATAGCTCAGTAGAATGGTAGCATGACTGAGACCCTGAGTTAGATCTCTCTCTCTCTCTCTCTCTTTCTCTCTCTCTCTCTCTCTCTCTCTCACACACACACACACACACACACACACACACACCAATGCATGATGCAAATAGATGGACTTTGAAAAAACTAAACAAAGAATCCAGACAACATACTGTGTGATTTTGTTTATATGAATGCTCAAAACTTTGTAGTGGTTGCTTAGAACTGGGGGATTGCAGCTAAGGGGTGAGGTGCTTCTCTTTGAAGTAATGATAATGCTCTAAAACAGACTATGGCTGCCCAATTCTGACCACACAAAAAGCCACTGAGTTTTAAACTTCAATGAATGAACTGTATTGTACATAAACAATATCTCAGTAAAGCTATGTTTTAAAAAGAGTCTAAAGCTGACATAGTGGCACACACCTTTAATACCAGCAGTCCACTCAGGATACAGAGGCAGGCTAATCTTTGTGAGAGGCTAGCCTGTTTTACATAGAGAATTCCAGGACAGCCAAGGCTTTATAGAAAGATCCTGTTCTAAAACAAACAAACAACCCCAAAACAAACAACAACAAAACTCAACCATGATAATTTTTAAAAAGTCTAGAAAGAAAATTTACTATTAAAAAATATTTTAAGCTTTATTTTTAGGTATGTGTGTGTCTATATTGGGTATATGCATATGAATGCAGGCACTGGTGGAAATCAAAAGAAGACATTAGCTCCTCTGGAGATGGAGTTATAGATAGTGGCAACCCTTCTGACATGGGTGCTGGGAATGGAATTTGGGTCTTCTACAAGAACAGAAGATGCTCTTATCTGATGAGCCATCTCTCCAGCTCCGCTAATGTCTGTATTTTAACTAATCTTGTGAGCATCTCCAAATGGAAAGCAGTAGTACAAGAGAAATATGGGTAATTCAAACCACCACAGATCTGATGTACACCCAAGATGGAAGGTAAGCCGTTGTTTTCAATGACTGAATAATTAATAGAGGCAAAGAACAAAACTGTTTGCGAGGAGGAGACGTGTTTGTGTGATGATGGATATGTGCAGAGGCCGGATGATTTGTTTACACCTCAGAATTGTTTTTTTTTCCTTTGAGACACTGTCTCTCATTGACCTGCAGTTCAATAAGCAGGCTAAACTGGCTGTCCAGAGAGCCCTAGGGATCTGTCTGTCTCCACAGCCTCAGTGCTGGGATTACGAGCACACACTACAACAGCAAGCTGTTTTATGTGGGTCCTGGGATTTAACACAGGTCCCTTTATATCCTGCTTCCCAGGCCTACTAGGGAGAATTTCTCCTAGGGGAGAAAATTAGGTCAACTATAAATCATGAGCCACAAATGTCTCAGCAAGTTCCACTAGCAGACAAATAGAAAAGTGCATCACAATTAGCCGAAGCAGAGCGCCAGTGTCTCAAACTTACCCCTCCTTCAGCATCAACAACTATCTCGGACATCTTGAAAGTGACCTTTGGGTTTGCTGTACCTTTAGAAAGAAACATAAATAATAATGTCCACAATCACTCTAACCAGCTTCTACAGGTCCCTATCCTTCAGACTTTAGTAAGTTTGTAATACTGTATATATCCAGGGCTCTATTGTGCAAACATCTTAGAACTTACCTCAAATTCACATGAGTAGCAAATACAAAAAAGGCTAAAAAACTAGAAAGTCAGTATGAAAACTAAGGGAAATTGCTTAGCATTTCTCTAATAAAAATGTTTGTAAGTAGCAAAAGGCCTGACTTAGAAAGAACAAAATCACCTAAGTCTTTGACAGGGAGGGATGTCCTCTAGCTGACTTCCCTAAGCCCGAGTTACCAGTTTTATGAGCATACCCACCTCTGAAAGCAATTAAAGATTCCAAAGCTATACTTGATGAACAAACAACCTTACGAGAGCTGTTGATGATCAAGCTGACTACACACTTCAATGACTGTACATTTTGGGATTATTGGGTTGTTTTTTTTTTGGTTTTTCGAGACAGGGTTTCTCTGTATAGCCCTGGCTGTCCTGGAACTCATTCTGTAGACCAGGCTGGCCTTGAACTCAGAAATCCTCCTGCCTTTGCCTCCCAAGTGCTGGGATTAAAAAAGGCGTGTGCCACCACTGCCCGGCTGGGATTGGTTTTTGAGACAAGGGCTCATTGTGTAGCCCAGACTGGCCTGGAACTCCTGACAGTCCCCATGCTGCCACAGGCTTCCAAGCCCAGGGCTACAAGCATTAGCCAGCACATCCAGAGGAGGAAATGAATAAATAAAGGCCGTACCTGTTTTAGGATAACGGAAGGAATCTGCCCTCCTTGTTTCCAACATGGGGGACGTAACATGAATAATCTCCACCTCAGATTCATCATTTTCTTCATAGAGAATCCTAAGAATTTTACCACCACTAGGAGCTTAAAAGGAATTTAGGTATTAGAAATTTAGAATAATTATTATAGAATACTCTGCTCATGATTCCTTCTAGAACTAGTATTTCACTGAGGGAAGAAATTGACGCATCAGACTGCCATTATGAATCAGTGGCAACAGGGATTAAATTCGGGTCCTTGAATATGCTAGGCTGGTATTCTACCACTAGGCTGCAGTTCTGCCTTCAAAACAAAAATTTTTAACTATAGTTATTTATTCACTGTGGTGAATGTGTGTGTACATAGAGACCTTATTACTGGCTTACAGCTAAAAGTTTGAATACTTTTTTAATGGAACATGAAAAAAATTTATTTAAAACTCATATCTGAGATTTGGACATTTTATTTTAAAATGTAAATGTTTTGCCACAATTATACAGAACAAGCCTGTTGACTTAAGTCATTGAACACAACTGAATTTTTTTGCATCTTCTAGTGACTTCCAAGGACTTTTAAGCCCTTTTACTAGGGCTTAAAAGTTTATCCTTTTGAGAGAAGAAAAATGTAAATGTGTGATGTATTTAAATATATTCACACCTATATACATTTATACAGGGAAACATCTTGAAGGACTTTGACATGATATATCTTATATTTTGAATTATTTAGTAAAACATAATATTTCCTAAAAGTTTAGTTATATTGAATGGTTTATGTCAAAATACTGCTCTGTATAATTATGGGCAAATGCCTACATTTTAAAATAAAAGTCCAAATCTAAGACATGTACTAAAATATGTATTTTTTATTGTCCTCTGAAGAAGTATTCCAACTGCTAGCTGTAAACCAACAGTGATATTATAAGATTTATGAATGGTTCCTAGCAGAACACTAGCTGCTCTTCCAGAGTACCTAGTGGGTCTCCAGCACCCATGTAGCAGCTTACAACCATCTGTGACTCTAGTTCCTAGGATCTGATCCCTCCTTCTGGCTTTTACAGGTCCCAGGCACATACATGGTCCACTTACATACATGTAGAAAAACACTCACACACATAAAATTAAGAGTAAATTGTAAAAAATTAAAAATGAATCAGAGAAGAATACCTAAGAAATATTGCTTCATAAGCTGTGTTTTCCATTTTGTCTATAAAATATATGTGTACATTATATTAGACCATGGTGGTAAGTGACTTTCTCACTGGGTTGTGTTAGGTTGTGTGGGCCACCACTTTAAGCCCCTCAGTCAGTCAGTCATCCACACACATTCATCTGTTCATGCAGATGCTACTCAGTCATTTGTGGATCTTGCTATAATTCTGCTTGACCTCACACAGGCCAGTTTTTTTTTTTTTTTTTTTTTCTGAAAACCAGAAAGGAGCACCTGAGATACTGAGGCAGAATGTAATTGTTTCCACTAGAATTCATGTGCAGGATATGGCCTATTTCTAAATAGCTACTAGTAGGGTTTAATCTTCATCACATTTTAACTTACTCTTCCAGCTTTAGGCTCTGTATACTCAGCCAATCCCCAGTCAAACCCATTAATACTTAAAAGTGACCTGTAACATACTACTTTGAACTTGCTTACTTCTTTCAGCTTGGGGACACCACCAGTAGCCAGAATATCTGTCAAATTCTTCTTGAAGAACAAAGGTGGCAACTCCAGCTGATCTGGGATCCTCTTCCATGTTGGCTAGCTCTGGACAAACATAAAAGGCAAAAATTATTCCCTGAACTCTTTTTCTGCAATGGGACAGAGAAAAATGCTTCCTTCACTTCTAAAGAAAGGTAGCTGACTGTAGTGATAAATTGTAGGGCCAAACAATGACTTCAAATCTAGGCTTCACCATTTACCTATTATATAACCTTGGGCAAATCTGCCTCACTCCACTGTGGTATGTCATTGGTAGAGCTCAGCATGCGCTTGACTCTAGTACTCTTAGCACTGATAAATACCTGAACAAATAAATCACAAAGTCATTATTATGTAAGGTTTTGTATCCTGGCAAAATGTTTACAGTATAATTTATATGTGCTTTGTTTTTAAAAATCATGAATGTTTTGACATTTGTCAGTTCTTAGTTCCTGCTTGTTAAGTAATAATCCATTGACACTATTTTTGAAAAAAAATTATTTATTTTATATGTATGATGAGTACACTGTATCAAATCATATTACACATATCAAATTGTATTACAGATGGTTGTGAGCCACCATGTGGTTGCTGGGAATTGAACTCAGAACCTCTGGAAGAGCAGTCAGTGCTCTTAACCACTGAGCCACCTCTCCAGTCCCAGACTTTTTTTTTTAAAGGCAGTGGAGTGGCTTGAATGAGAATGGTCTCTATTGTAGTCCCCCCATGTTTGAATGCTTGGTACCCAGTTAGCAGAACTGTTTGGGAAGGATTAAGCAGTGTGGTCTTATTGAGGAGGTGTGTCACTGGGGGTGAGCTTTAAGCACACACCAGGCCCAGTGACTCTCTGCCTCCTGTTTGTGGATCAGATGTGAGCTCTCAAGCTATTACTGCTCCAACTCCATGCCTGCCTCCCTGCCTGCCCATACACACTCTGCCGTGGTGATCACGTGCTAACCCTCTGAAACCGTAAGCAAGCTCCCAATTAAATGCTTCCTTTTATAAGTTGAATTGGTTACGGTGTTTCATCACAACTACAGAACAGTAACTAAGACAGACGGGTCTTGCTATGTGATATGCTCATCTCAGAGACTGGCCTACCTCTGCCTCCTGATCAACAGTGGAGGCCATCATTTTGGGTGATGTTGTGGATCTTTTTCATCCACTCTTCTGCAGACAAGTGGGCTGCTTTTGGTTACTGTGATAAAGATGTTGTGAGCATTCATTCTTGCACAATAATTTCTATGGACGTGTGCTTTCATTTCTTTTGAGAAAGTGTCCAGGAGCAGAGTGGCTGGTCAGTGAGTGTTTCATTCTGTGAGGACGTATTTTTATTATTTTATGTGTTTACTGACAGTGTGTGACAGTTCCAGCAGCTGGTGTTCTCAGTCCTCTCACTTTTGCTTTGATGTCCAGTGATATGTCATGATTTTGTTTTCTTTTTTAAAGATGGGGTCTTATTATGCTGCCCAGGCTAGTCTTGAATTCCAAGTAATCCTCCTGCTTTGGCCTCCTGAGTGGTTGGACTACAGGCACATACCACTATGCCCAGCAAACAGGTAAGATTTGAGTTTGTTTAGGTTTTATTGTTTTTGTTATTGTTGTTGTTTGTTTTTTTCCTCTGTGTAGCCCTGGTTGCCCTAGAACTCACTTTTTAGACCAGGCTAGCCTTGAACTCAAAGATCTGCCTGCCTTTGCCTCCCAAAATGCTGGGATTAAAGTCATGTGCCAGTATACCCAGCTTTAATTTACCACTTTTGATCATCTCTATTCTACATTGTGTGAAATGAATGTACAATAATAACCAATCCTCCCTTATCCAAAAATTGAGTCAAGTATTTGGAATTCCCAGTCTCTTCATGCCGTACGCATCTATGATGTATCATGTAACATAACCAGCAGCACAACCGGATAAACTGTAATCTGATATCCAGCAGCAAGCTGAAGGAAAGGCACACTGAGCAGGGCAAGCTTTATAAATACTCTCAAGCCAGTCCGGGTCAGGGTTTACTACCAAATGAGTTTTAGCAGCAAGCTAACGACAACAGTGTGGTGAGAGTGCTCTGAAATGTGAAATTAGTGAAAGAGCCAAAGCTCTGCCTCCAACTTTATTTCCCATTTTGTACTCCTTTAGATGTGAGGACAGGCACTGCTGGCTTGTATCTCTGCCATAATTTACTCACTCATCGGATAACTGGTATCACCTTGTCTTCCCAATAGAGGGTAACTGGGGGCAGGAACCAGTACTTATAATTTTCTCCATAATATTGAGCAGAGAGCAAGCTCACACTCACCCTGACTGATCACACTCACTTTCTAAGGCCAGTTTTCATTACAACCTACTGTTTAACACACAGGCTGAGCATGCACCCTTCCTCCATCCCTCTCTATAGACATTCCCAGCCTTCCTATGCTTCAGCCGTCACTCTAAACACCACACAAAAACTAACTCATTGAGGTGTCCTGATACTCCACTCAGTTGGTTCATATTGTTACAAATGTAACAGGTATTACAGTTGCTATAATGTGACGGTGGATCCAACACTTAAACTCAGATAGCCTGGTTCTGTATTATTCTATATTCTCTGCCTGTGCTCTACCTCACTACACTAATACTAGAAATAACGAATATACCACACACCTATATGTATAGTAAAGAATAAAAAACTGTAACATTCTCTAGAATTCCAGTATTTTCTACTTTAAATTCTGCTAATCTTCACAAAATTTTCTGTGGAAAACCATTTTACAAAAGAAAGCAAGCCAGGCATAGTGGTGCCCACTATCAGTGTACTTGGGAAGCAGAGGCAGGCAGATCTCTAGAGTTCTGTTCTCTATAGTGAGTTCTAGGACAACCAGGGCTACAAAGAGAAAGAGAGAGCCTGTCTCAAAAAACAAACAAACAAACACTTTAACCTGCCTTACTTCTGACAGTTTTGTGAGAGCTATGCAGTCTCAGTTTCAAAATCAGTAAGTGGTACATACTGTTCAGTGTTTGTTAGAAGCATGAAAAATGCGCTCAGTTTTCAACAGATCCATTAACTAGCTCACCTAACATTCCTGCTGCTATTGATCATTCTTCTCACTTCCTGGTGTTAAAGGAAACTCAAGAAACACCAAAATGTACTTTTCCAACATTCTTTTCCTATTCCATTCTCTTTTTCTCTATGCTGTCCTCCAACATTGCACCACATGACTGCAGTAACAGCAGCTGCCAAGCCTTGGTGTCATGGTCAGTAGTATCCAAAACTACTTATATCCAGTACAACCATAACCACCTGGTTCAACTGCTGAAGACTCCATTGACTCTGCCAGGACTGGACAACTGAGTGCTTCAGCGCCTCACAGATGCAACAGCTCCTATTAGATTAAGGCCTTTCTCACAGTCCCGTGCTGGACTACTTTGCTAACATACAGATATCACTTAAGGTCAGCTCAGTTCATCTTCTCTGAGAAGTTTTTCCCAATCACCACTTCTCTTGGTACTCTATAGTACTCCACAATTGACTCACTCTACTTTGCTGTTAGTTGTTTGTTTAGCTGCTTCATGGCCAGCATCTCCATAGTTAGTCTGTACCATTGCTACCGTTCTCCTTTAGCATCACTAAAGGTTGGTTCCTTTAAGAGCCTAATCAAATATCACAAGCTGCAAATGCCTAAGCCTCTTTACATAAAACGGCAGTGTTTCCCCAGAACCCAGCTGCATTCCCATGTAGACTTTAATGAGATTACTTACATTGTAGACAATGTACATGGTTGTTATACTATATTGCTTAGGGAATGTCCAATGGTAATATCACAAATGTCTGCATGTGTCCTTTAGAGACACAGCTATCACAGACCTACTTGCACATAATACATGAATGAGATGTGTAGCGAATGACCCACCAATGTCAGAGTGTGAGAGATGGTGAGAATGGTGGGAAGCCACAGGAAGGCCTTCCTTCCCACAAATTACTTGTTCCATGTGGGCTCAGTCGAGCAATCAATTTGCAACAAAGTCAAGTTCTGCCATTTGGAACTTTTGGTTTTGTTGTTGTTTTTGAGACAGAGTCTCATTATGTATCCCTGGCTGTCCTGGAATTCACTCTGTAGACTAAGCTGACTTCACACTCAGAGAGCTACCTGCCTTTTCCTCCCAGGTGCTGGGATTAAAGTCATCAATATGCTCAGCTGCCGGGCAGTGGTGGTGCATGCCTTTAATCCCAGCACTTGGGAGGCAGAGGCAGGTGGATTTCTGAGTTCGAGGCCAGCCTGGTCTACAGAGTGAGTTCCAGGACAGCCAGGGCTGCACAGAGAAACCCTGTCTCAAAAAAAAACAAAAACAAAAACAAAAAAACAAAAACAAGAACAATATGCTTAGCTGTTGTTTTTTGAGACAACATTTTTTGGTGATTTGAATATGTTTGGCCCATGAAGTGACACTCTTAGGAGGTGTGGCCTTGTTGGAGGAAGTGTGTCATTGTAAGCATGGGCTTTAAGATCCTCATCATAGCTTCCTGGAAGCCAATCTTCTCCTGTTTGCCTTCGGAACAAGATGTAGAACTCTCAGCTCCTCCTGCACTGTGACTGTCTGGATGTTGCCATGCTCTGGCCTTGATGATAGTGGACTGGACATCTGAACTTGTAAGGCAGCCCCAATTAAATGTCTTTATGAGAGCTGCCTTGATCATGGTGTCTGTTCACAGCAGTAAAACCCTAACTGAGACAGCACTGACCTTATATTTCTCTTGCCTCAGGTTCCACTTGTCACTCAACGCCTACTTAAACCTTTCCACAATGCACATGGTTCTGCATTTCACTTTTTCCTATTACAACAGCAGCTGAACAGCCCTAAAAACAGGGAGGTTGTTTTTCAGGCAGTTTCTGATAATGTGCAACTGGTTTTTCTGTTTGTATCCTCCAAACAAATCTAATTTTTTTAAAATTAAAATTTCATTTAATGGCTGAGTGGTGGTGGCTCATGTCTTTAAGCCCAGCACTCAGAAGGCAGAGGCAGGTGGATCTCTGAGCCCAGCCTGGTCTAGAGAGTGAGTTCCAGAACAGCCAGGGCTACACAGAGAAACCCTGTCTTGAAAAACAAATAAGTTTTTTGTTTTTTTTTTCATCTAATGAGAAGGGTTTAAGGGAACAGGTGGCAGTCCTTCTAGGCCTAAAGATAAGCATGACAGAGGTGCGCTGTGGTGCTCGAAAATGACTAAGAAGAGAGGGGCATATCTAAGGGGGCTGACCATACATTTTCTGTCCTTCTCATACCTTTAAATACCTGAACTTAAAAATGAACATCACTCAGCTTACTTTAATTTCAAAATGGAAGTACAAGTAAATTCAGCTTTTCTTTTTTTCTTTTTTCTTTTCCCCTTCTTGCTCCGGCCCTGCTCGCTTTGGCCCAGTTCAGCTTTTCAAATGGTCTCAGCAAAACCAGGCTGCAGAGCTATGCCTTACCATTGTGCACATAGGTGATCCTCCGTTCTTCCCTGGTTACAAGGTTTGATATCCAAATATCATTGCTGTGAATGAAAGCTATCCAGTCTGGATCAGCGGGGCATAATTTTGGATCCATCCGTATATTGGGACAACTAGTTTCCACTAAATTGGGTCGTAAAGGCTGTTGCTAGAAAAGTAAACAATATTTTATCAAGTTGATAAATACAAATTTGTAAGATAAATGACATTTCTAATTAAAATGTACATTGTGACACCTGCATCCAAAAAAAAAAACTTTCAATTGATTTAACATATTAAGGGCTCTTTTAAATGATAAATGGATAAGCTAAGGGTAAAAGATAAAAAATAATGTATTACACATCAAAACAATGTAACAGCATTTCAGACATTTTGCTACTCAGTTGGTTTAATGGAGTAATTATAATCTGTTGAACTTTTTTAAAAAAATATTTTATTTATTTTATATATATGACAAGTACACTGTAGTTGTCTTCAGACACACCAGAAGAGGGCATCAGATCCCATTACAGATGGTTGTGAGCCACCATGTGGTTGCTGGGAATTGAACGCAGGACCTCTGGAAGAGCAGTCAGTGCTCTTAACAGCTGAGCCATCTCTCCAGCCCTGGTAAACTTTCTTTGAGACAGGGTCTCACTACAGCCCTTGGCTAGTCTGTAACTCACTAAGTAAATATGCCTGATGTCAAACTCACAGAGATCCACTTGCCTGTGCCTCTGGAGTACTGGCAACTATGCCTAGCTTATTGAATATTTTTAAACACAATTTTGAAAATATCATTAAACATTTAAAAATTAATTTTATCAATAAAAGTAAGTTTGCCTATAAAGCATGTAATGAGGAATGGTAAAGATGGCTCGGCAGGTAAAGGCTCTTGTTTTTATGCCCAACAATCCACATTCAATCCCTAGCCCTACCTACATGGTGGAATAAGAGAACAGAGCGAGGAAGCTGTCCTCTGACCTCTACACGTACCCTGAGGCTACACACATACACAATAAATAAATAAATGAAAAAATGTTTAACTTTAAAAAAATATTTACTTTTCATTTTATGTATACAGTGTGGTGTCTGCATGTGTGTCTGTGTACCACATGTGTGGTGCCTGATGAGGCCAGAAAAGGGCATTGTACCCCTTGGGACTAGGGTTACAGACAACTGTAAGCTGCCATGTGGGTTCTGTGAATTGAACCTGGTCTCCTGGAAAGAACATCCAGTGCCTTAACCACTGAGCCATCTCTCTAGCTCGTCCCCCAAATTTTAATGTAATGAAAGCTAAGATCAATACAATTCTACCAAAACAATATCTCTAATTGTTCATAAAGATTTACTTAGAATAAAACCAAATATAAATGCATTTATTAAGATAACTAGCTTTTCAGGGAAGCAAAAAAAAATCACCTGCAATAATATCTTTCAAAATCTCTCTCAGCACTCAGAGAAAATGGAAAATAGTGCCATTTTCTGTATCTTCCAGCACAGAAAGAATTATGAGCATTTTGAAAACTGTATCTTAGGGCTAAAGGGCATATACTGCTCTTGCTGAGGACCCAAGTTCAATTCCCAGCATCCATGTCAGGCAGTTCACAACTGCCTGCAACTCCAGCTCCAGGGAATCTATACCTCTAGCCTCTGAGAGCACCTGCGTGTGTACACACACACACACACACACACACACACACAGAAATTAAATCTAAAAAAACATTGTATTTTTATAACATTGGAAAAACGATTAACCTCTTTTTTAAAAAATAATTTATTTTTATCATTTTATCAATTTTAATCTGTGTTTGTTTGGGATTGTGTATGTGAGGTCATGTACTTGCAGAAGTCAGAGATCCCCTGGAGCAGGAGTTACCATAGGCTGTGAGTGCCTCTTCTGTGTGCTGAGAATTGAGCTGCCATTCGTCCAGTGCCCATCTTCTTTTTGTTTGCTTCTTTAAGATTCTATTTCTAATCTTTATTTTACGTGTATGGGTATTCTGCCTGCATGTGCATCTGTACCACCTGCACGCCTGGTGCCCATGGAGGCCAAAAGAGGGTGTTAGACCCCCTGGGACTACATTGGTGCTGGAAATTAAACTTGGGTCCTCTGAAGAAACAGGTAGCATTTTTAACTGCCCAGCCATTCTCCCTAGTCCAAAACTAACAACTCTTAAAATTAAAAACTAATATAAAAGGCTGGAGAGGTGGCTCAGTAGTTAAGAGCACTGAATGCTCTTCCAGAAGACCTGGGTTCAATTCCCAGCACCCACATGGCAGTTCACAACTGTCCGTAACTCCATGATCTGACACCTTCCCATAGACATACATGTGTGAAGCAGGCAAAACACCAATGCTTATAAAATAAAAATAAATTATTAAAAATTGAAAAAAAAAACCTTTATTAATTTCTTAGCTGATAGTAAATTGACCCTTTGATTTATTTAATTTCCTTTCTGGTTTGGATACAAATTCT
Source organism: Rhynchomys soricoides (assembly GCA_019843965.1). NCBI lineage: Eukaryota > Metazoa > Chordata > Mammalia > Rodentia > Muridae > Rhynchomys > Rhynchomys soricoides. The sequence goes on from JADRCH010000036.1 coordinate 11,562,572, forward strand.
CTTTAGGACCTCAAAACAGTTAACACACAGTTACAGTAACTGCAACTTACTGTAAATCCATGTGGTCCTCCATCTTTGATATGGTAAATACCACTACCAGCTTGAAACAGGAACGTTCCGCTTCCTGGGTGGTAATCATAAGCTGCAATTCCCACAGTTCCAATGCGCTTTCTTTCTCTGAGTAGCTCTTCCTCTCGAGAATACATCCCATAGTCTAGTGTTGCCTAGGACAAAAGACAAGTCACCCCCTGCAGTCTCCTGACAACTGGTCTTTGCAGTTCACTGAAACCCTAGCATCTCTACTGTGCTCAGATCAGCATCCGGTGTGACTCAAAACATCACTTCACAAAGTCTGAAGTTTTGAGTAAAGAATCATTAATCATGACTGCATATATAAGAAAACCAGAATAAGCCAGGCATGGTGGTGCTCACTTTAAATCCTAGCACTCGGGAGGCAGAAGGAGGTGGATTTCTGAGTTTGAGGCCAGTGTGGTCTACAGAGTGAGTTCCAGGACAGCCAGGGCTACACAGAGAAACCCTGTCTAAAAAAAGAAGAGGAGAGGAGAAAGAAAGAAAGAAAGAAGAAAATAAAAATAAAGCCCATCATCTCAGCTGTCGAGGCCCTCTGTAACTAACCATGGTTCAGTAGTTTTGCATAGTTAGTTTAAAGCAGCGATCTCCCCAGCTACCTTAGTAGGAATTAGACATAGTAGCCCAGCATATCCTAAGCAAGCCAAGAGAATAGTTTTGTGTGGAAAAGGGAGGTGGGGGATAGTAGGTAGCCTTGCCTTTCTGCCTCTACTCCTCTTGAGTGCTAGAATTACAGGTTATAACAAATTCCAGGAGGCAGAGGCAAAAGACCACCAGAAGAGTAAGGCCAGCCTGATCTACATAGTGAGATTTTGTCTCAAAAAAAAGAAAAAGAAAGAGACAAAATAGGGCAATAGGGCTGTCTCTCAAGCTAGGCACGAGAGATGGTTCAGTGGTTAGATCATTTGTCATTTGTCCAGAGGATCTGAGTTTGATTGCCAGTAACTACATCAGATGGCTCACAACTATGTAATTTCAGTTCCAGAGGATCCAATGTCCTCTTCTGACACCTATGCATACCAGGCATGTGTGTGGTGATAGAAATACATGCCAGCAAAACATTCATAAACAGAAACCAAAACATATTAAAAAAATAAAATGAAACACAAAAAATATTGAATTTTAATATCCTATGATTTTAGATACATGAAATTAGTAATTTAAAGATCATACATGTAAAAGCAATGAAATGTTTTAATTCCTTTTTATTCACATCTACTTAAAATATAAAACACTAAAAAAACATTTGCCCTGAAATAAATGAAGAAATATACACTAAATCATAGGAATAAGAATACTTGTTCCTACCTGAAAAAGATCCAAAAGAGGCTTCCAAGAAAGCATTAAAACTGCTGCTTTGTTGATGGTTTTAGGGATTTCAGAATAAAATAGTGTATTTTCTCTGTTCTCACCAGACATGGCTATAAGGAAAAAACAGAAAACATATTACTTTGTAATACTGCTCTTGTTACAACAGTCGTAAACTACATATTACAATATTTTCCATTCCACAGGAACCAAAATGATGTCATTAAGTAGAGTATGCACATGCTTCATGCCCTAGAAATTTCCTTGAATAAAAACAATGTTTCAAGCTAGGCATGGTAGCAAACACCTGTAGTCTCAGAGCTCAGGAGGTAGGGGCAGGAGAATCAGGACTTTGAAACCTTGTCTCAAAAAAACTAAGAAAAACAAGACTGTCAAATAGTCTAACACTGTCAGGGCCCACGTGTACAATTTCGGCTCTCAGGAATGGCAGGACTATGAGTTGGAGGCCAGTTTGGGCAGATGAAGAGGCTCTGTCTCAAAAAACTAAGCAAGAAGTAAGTAAATATAAAAACAACTCCCCCACGTATCACAGAAAATACTCAGGTTTCATACTGACACTAAAACTTCACCACATTATGTGTAGGTACCCAATGAGGCCAGAAGAGGGTGCCATGTCTCCAGGAGCTGGAGTTCGAGGTGGGTGTGCTGAACCTGGAGAAGTGGGTTCTACATCCTACAGAAGAACAGCAGGACCCCTCAGCTCACCTAACTCAGATCTCAGATAACTTTAATACTCAGATCTTAGTCCATCTCAAGACAAAACTATTGAAGAATGTAAGACAACAAGAAAGAGTTAAGACAACTGTCTTTTTTTGGCTTTGTTGTTAGTTTCACTTAACACCAGATGAGATTTCAGTGTGACTTCAGATTTGAAAATTTCTTCTCTTTCTTAACTACTTAAATTGTACACAGAAACAAACAAGTTCAAGTTAATTCTAGTTTTTCTTCATTATAAAGTTCTGTGACTATAAAAACAATTATCTTTGGAATTCCAAATGAAAGTATACTTAGTGAAATAACAGGATCTGATGTGTGATTTGCTGAAAGTCCTTTGCTTTACTGAAGAAGGGAGAAGAAAAGAGGTCTAAACCAACTGAAGCCAGGCCTATTTGGTGAAAGCACACTGTGATTGAAGTGGGATCTATCAGGGCAGTATGGTATGAAATACACGAGCAGCAGAACAGAAACACTCTATGACGATGAGAGCCAAACTAAAACTGAACACTTGCTGCACAATCACAAGAACCAGAGTTCCGATCTCAGCACCCACATGACAACTCAGTGTCCTGCACACACCGTCACCCACGTGCGCAGACATGCACGCAGATCTGAATGGAAGAAAAACAAGGGCTCTCTACTGTAAAAGATGCTACAAAAGCTGCTTTTGAAAAGCCAAGGAGAGAAAGGGTCTACAGAGTGAGTTCCAAGACAGCCAGGGCTGTACAGAGAAACCCTGTCTCAAAAAACCAAAAAAAAAAAAAAAAAAAGAGAGAGAGAGAGAGAGAGAAAAGAAAAGAAAAGCCAGGGAGAAGAAAGAAGAAAATGAACCACAAAGGAAACAAATCTAGGAGGGAGTAGATCCTAAGCTTGGGACAAAAGCTACTACATATAAACACAAAACTGAGAAAGTCAACCACAGCAGAGCACTTGTAATTCCTGATATTTAGAATGCTGAGGCAGGAAGATTATGAGTTTTGAAACATCTTAGGCATCTTAAAAAAGACTCAACTCATTACTGCACGTTTCCTGGGAGGCCCCAGGGGCACTTGTGTGCTCAATGATCTTTCCCAGTTTGATGTGGACTCTGGTGTGGCGTGTAGCCTGTGGCCTTGGTCCTGCTGAGATACTTCAAAGCCTTATAAGGAGTGCCTGGTCCCTGTGAAACAATTCTATTCCAGGCTTACTGATAAATTTGAGTAAGAATGGGGTTAATGACCTTCATCCTTCATAAAATCAGGAGTGTTGATCAAAGAAGCAAAGCTTTGAAAGGCTCTAGTCCTGCCCCTGCCCACAGCCACCATTAACTGTTCCCTGAGCCCACTCAAGATGAATTGTGCCAGTTAAACTTAAGCAATTTGTGCTAGATGGGAACATGGAACGTTGCTGTACACTTGTCCAGGTACCATTTATGATGTGGCATCTATAAATATATCTGAAATAATAATAATAATAATAACAACAACAACAACAATAACAATAATAATAGTAATTTAATAAAAGACAGAGCTGGGTAAGGTAGTGCACATCTTCAGTCCCCACAGTTGGGAGTCTCCGAGTTTGAGGCCCAGTCTACAGGGTGGGTTCCTGGGCAGCTGGAGCTACACGGAGAAATTCTGTCTCAAAAACAAAGCAAAGAAAAACAAAAACAAAACAAACACCCAAGCAAACACCCAAACAAAAACAGACAGGCAGGCAGGCAGACAGACAGACAGATAAAAATCCCAGCAGAAAATACTTTAATGGGTAAATTCCCTCATAATACAAAATGCCTCAAAACATTAAAAAACACAACTGGGGCTGAATGTCACCGCACATGCTTTTAATCCCAGCACTTGGGAGGGAGAGGCAGAAAAAGGCAGATCTCTGTGGATTTAAGGCTAGCCTGGTCTACATGGAAAATTCCTGGCCAGCCAGGACTGCATAGTGAGACCCTGCCCCTAGCCCCACCAAAAAAAAAGTACCATACCTGGTGTGGTGGTGCTCCCACATAATTTCAGTATGTGGGAGGTGGAGGCAGGAGGATCAGGAATTCAAAGCCAGTATCAACAGAGAGCAACAGTGAGTTAGAGATCTGGATGGAAATACAAACCCTACAGCCGCTTTGTAGGAGACATTCACCAGCATCAATAAAAATTCAGAATAAACACTTTAAGCTATTTCATTTTCAGGAATGACTAATACAGTGACAGTTACGGTCTTGATTTTTCATGAAAAGTAGATGATTAGCCCTGTTTTTGTGCGCGCGCACACCCACACACAGAGTAGGGAATCAGGAAAATACAACTGCTCAATATGAGGCCTGGCAAAGTTAAATATGGCACAATCATAGAAAATTCTGAAATTTACAAAGAACCAATCTCCAATTATGATGTGGACTCTAGAAAATGTCTCTAAAACACACACATAATAAGGAATGAGGCTAGCAAAGATGGTGGCCGTCGCTGTTAGCCAAGTGGTCAGCGCAAGCTGGGGCTGTGCACTTTGTGAAATTTGCATATGTGAAATTTGCATTCACATATGCCAGTGTTCGAAGGGCAGCCAGGGTGTGAGGGACTTCATCCACCAACGTTATGTGGAGCTGAAGAAGAACGTGCACCCAACCTGCCCATTCTAATCTGAGAATATTCGGAGATGCAGCCCAAGCTCTGGGCATTCTGTGCTTTGGCCAAGAGAAGAATGTGTCTCTGAATAACCTGAGTGCTGATCTGATGATGTAACCAGAGCCCTGGAGAATGCGCTAAGTGGCAAAGCTTGAAGTGTCTCCACTGAGGATTGTGAGCAAGAGCACCAGAACCTGCATTCTTCTGGACTGAAGACCATGTGGGGAAGGAAGTGTGTTCTTCTGTTCCTTATAAAGCTTATGCTGTACAAAAAAAAAAAATGTTATGAGGGGGGTGGGGTGTTGGCATCCAGAGGGGGGCTTTCTCTTCTCAAAAGAGAAGGGAGAAGGGGAAGGGGAAATGGGGAGAGGACTTGAATGAGGGGGCACTGGGAAGAGAGGAAGGGCTCGGGTTGTAAAGTGAATAAATAAATTTAATATAAATAAATAAACCCTTTCTAATAATAATAATAATAATGAAAGAAAGAAACTTAAATGAGCAGCTATTCAGAAAGAGAAAACGTCTTTTGAGTCAGGAACTTGCTATTTATAGCACAAGCTACCTTTGAACTGATGATCATCCTGTTTCAGTCGCTTCCTGTGTGCTGACATTACAGGTATATACCACCCCATCCAGTGGGAGCCTTTTTTTTCTTTTGAATAGAAAAGTAAATTAGGAGAGGCCATCCAGATGGCTCAGTAGGGAAAGCCACCTACTGTCAAGCCTGACCGTCTAGTTCAATCTTTTGAGAGTCATATCCTAAGTAGTCCTTGGACTGCCTCATGGATGCTGTGGTATGTGTACATGCACACACATATATAAGTAAATAAATGCACTTAATAAAAAGAAAAAGACACAATGACACACCTGTAACCACAGCAAACAGAAGCAAGAGAAGGGAACGTTTGAAAAGGCTGTGAGGTGACTCAGGAGTGGGATGTGTATGTTCTTAACGTGCACAGGGCCTTGAGTTCAATCCCCAGCACAGAAAAGGGAAAACATTAAGGGGACTAATATACTTAATTTAGACAGATCTTAAGCATGGAATAAATGACCGCAGGAAGAAGAGACGAAAACTTGGTTTAAAAACAGTGGAAGCTGCAGCTGCCCAGGAAGGGAGCACGCTAAATGGTTTACAATTCTCATCTGACTATCGCAGGAAAGGCAATTCAAACCAGCTTTAATCAATTTAATCAAGTCTTAGCTTAACTTCATCTTTGTCAAAAAGATCATGGTCAATTACTTGCTGCCTGCAAGTAAAAATACCTAATGAATCAAAATTAGCCATTGAACAGAAGTTCTTCAAATTAAAAGTGATTTCTTTTCCTTTAAAAGAAACAAATCTCAGATTTGCTTACTACGGAAATCGATTCTGAGTTACAGTTAGCACTCACACCCGAGGAGGTGTGTCCTCGATGAAAGTGCAGCCTCATACTCACCAAGATAATAGACCCTGTCTGAGTGAGGTCCATCTGGATCCGTCCTCTTCACAAACATAAAATCATGTGGCGCCTTAGCCATCATGTAGCCATGGTATTTTCTGGTATCAGCAAGCAGTTTCTTTAGCTGACTCCAAGAATACCGTTCGACATAAAACGGCTCCAGTTTGGGTCGATCCTGTGATTCACCATTTCCCTCCTCACACTCTGCAGTTTCAAATATCTCGACACCCAGCTGCTCTGTTTCCATTGCTGCTGCCATGTTGCATCTTCCTGGAAAACAAGGCACAAGAGGCTGTTTACAGGGCCGTCTTCTATCACATTATTACGATGGTACTGCCAAATAAATACATAATACGCCTTTTAGCACAGCTGCAATGAAACCTAATAAGAAAAGCAGTAGTGGAGTCCCCCACCTCCATGCTCAGTTCCAAAAAGACTTTTTTTTTTAAATTGAGGTCATGTCAATTTCACAGTGACTATAAATCCCTTTGGGAACTTTTTATAAAAGGCTTTCCTTGGGTATCTCCTGCCAAAATTCCTTTTCCTTTCCCACACTGGAAGGAAACAGGCCATGTGCCAGTTGGCTGCTACACTCTACTCCAGAGCATGTCAATAGTGAAGCTATGTGCCAGAGGAGGTAAGTGTTTTTGCATTTTAAAAAGTAACACATCTAACAAATGCTGACTGCGGTTTCTAAAATGTAACAAATTAGAACAGTAACAACATTGTTACAATGAACTTTTACCAACCTAGGGCAGTAACCTAAGAGAATACACTGTTTCCTCTTATAGAAAGGGACTCCTAACAACTAAACACAGACTGATACATTCTGAACCTTCTGCTCTTCTCTAAACACTATCAAGTACTTGTGATACTTAGTATTTACTGTGGTTACTTGGCTAGTCTTCCTGATTATGTAACTTCTGCTCAAAAAAAGGAAAGCGATCTGTAAGTGGCTTTAATGAGTCTAAGTAGTCAATGAGGAACGCATATGGTATTCACATCAGCATTTTATAAGTCTGTATCCAATTTACCAGTTCAACACCATTATTATTTAATAGCCTTGGAAACTGATTATACTTACTTTACAAACCCAGAAGATACACTTTCCCCTTGATCTTTTCTGATATTTAAATGTAACATGAGCAAAGTATCAGAGAAAAATAAACACAACAAAAAAAGCGATCATGAAGCCATGTAGAGACGTAGCTCAGCGGTGAGTTCAGTCCCAGTTCCACAAACTAAAACAAACTACATTGTAACCATGTTTCACATAGTCATTAACTACTTCTCCAACAAGCAATACATGGCTGTGTATTTAAGATGAAATCTTTCTTTTAAAGCTCTGCTTTGCAGTTATCATTGATTCATGCTAAGAAGTTATCTGCAATCTAGCAAGTAACCTGAAGGTGTAGGCTGTGAGTCAATCCACCTAACTTGAATTACTGGTATGTAAAAGTGCTGAACTGTGCACAGCAGGGCATTTTATCATTCTCTGTGCATGATACTATCACTTCTAATGTAAGAATAACAAAATAGGCCAAATACTGTTACATCAGGTATAGTTCTAACACTCTCACCATTGGACATCCAGGGCTCCACTGACTAAAATCCGGCAAAGAATTGAGTTTTTAGATCAACTGGGACTCAGAGTATCAAGTGGCAGTATCTGAGAGTGGTGGCTGTTGGCCCAACTAAAAGCTAGGAGGCCTACTTTCAATCAAGTATGTCAAAGGACCTAGTCTTCTGATGGAGCAAGGGACTAAAATGAAAAGAATCTTTACCAATTCAACTCAGTTTTCTTAAGTGGGAATCCCATCTCTCCTCTACCCCTTGCAAGTACAAGGCCAAGGAATAGAAAAGAGAGCTCAGCAGACTTCCAGAGTTTAAATGCCCAGCTGGAGTCATTAACAACTTTAGAGTCCTGTGTAAGAACTCACATCGACCTCTATTTAAAAACTGGGAATTTCTGAATGGACTGTGCTCATCTCCACACATGCATACACACAGTACAGTTTAAATGACATTCTGCCACTCCGTTGACAGGAAATATTCTGCACAACACAGGTTGTGCGATTTATGTAACTGTGTAACTGATTTCCATGATTCCCCTGATACTCTCTATATACAAATACACCCTCAAAATATGTGGCCTGAATTTTCTAAACCAGGGTCCTAGCCATTCTCAGAATAATGCACATATTTCACAGTCCCGCCCACTCCACCTCTGGACTTTCCCTGGTGCCTACCTGATGGTATTCTCATCTGCTCAGATCTCTTCTACTTTCAAAGAGATCATTTTCACCTGGCCCAGCTTTAAGCACAGATCTCTCCGTTCATCCTGATCTCTTCTCACAGGAATCTTTCCTTTTCTCACCATCCAATCCTGCTTACCAGATAAGAGATGTTATCATTAAAATGGACCATATATGGTCAAAAAAAAAAAAAAAGCCTAAAAATTCCCAAATATTTAACTGATAGATTTCCTGTTAGTGTAATACGGAATGCCTGAATTCTTTTGGATCTCCAATTTGTCAAAACTGTGTTTGTGTTGCTAAGTCTAACAACCCCCAGGCAGGTCTTGAATTCTCAGTCCTCCTGCTTCAGCTGACATTGCAGACCTTGGCTAATGAGCTCAGCCCTAGAATCACTTTTTCCAGAAAGGCAGTTAAGTTCTAACAGTAGGTGTAAACCTCGATGCCCAGACACATTAAAGGGGAAGTTATAGGTTTTAAAAATTGCAAAAGTGGGCCAGAGATGGCTCAGCAGTCAAGAGTTAATAATGCTATTGCAGGGGCCCCAAGTTTGGTTCTCAATAGCCATTTCTGGCTGCTTACAACCACCCAGAAGACCAGTTCTCAGGGGGATCCAATACTGCTGTTTTCTGTGGGAACTGCACTCACATGAACACACCCTCACTCATACACACAAACCTTTTTGTAAAAGGCATATGGATGTGAGGTGTCAAATGTAAAGCCTTGAATTTGGCAGATATAATTTATTTCTAGGGCCAGGGAATTGGTTCAAAAGGTAAAAACACTTGTGGCAGAAGCCTGAGGATCCCAGGAAAGCACTGGAGCATCTGTCAATCCAGCACCCCCAATACAGCAAAGGAGGCATAGATAGGAGAATCAGCTGAAGTTGATCAGCTAGCCTAGAGTACGCAGCAATTGAGACTCTGCCTCAAAGAAGTGGAAAGGGAGGACTCCCAAATGTAATCCTCCGACTTCCACACGATCCCCAAGACATGTGCGTGTAGAGCAGCGAGCACACACAAGCACACACAAAGATAGAATTTATTTCTATGTGCCTATGTTCCTTTTACATGATGTCATATCAAGCTGGTGAGAGAATAAATTCAGTACAACAAAAAATGTGCATTATAGGCCATTGTTTGCAGAAAGGGAACTTGAATTTAATCAAGTAAATTGTGTTCACTTGTCTGTAGACAGCGTCTCACTCTGTAGCCAAAGCTAGTCTTGAACTCCAGATCCTCTTGCCTCAGCCTCCCAAATGCTGGGGTTACAGGTATGCACCACTATACTCAGCTAGAAATTTTGACAAAGATGTCCTATTTATTTTAAGAGTATTCCATTTTTGCCTTCTTCTTGCCATAATATTGAGAATAAGCGAGATATGTAGCTTTTCTAAAAAATAATCACGAAGCCAGTTGATAGTCTAGCTTAGGAAAAAAAGTGTTACTTTTGCAATAATAAATTGCATGCTATCTGCATGCTATCAGTTTAGATTCCAAGCTCTGTATGCCACATAGAGGTGTGGAAGCTATGTGGCAAGAGGAGGGTAAAAATGTTAGCAGCAATAGGCTAAGAGTCAAGACACCTCCCCAAAATGCGAAGCCCCTCATTCCGAAAATAACGTATTTGGTTAAAAAGAGCTTCTGGATTCTTGGGGTGGGGTCTACAGAAATGGCATCCCGTAGCTTTGCACGGTAAGAACCAATCAGTCGTCTAGACCCTGCACATCTCACTGGAGCCTAGCCATTTCACTCTTCGGTGTCTACAGCTGAGAAAGTTTATCAGAGGTAAAGGGCTTGAAAGCTATGAATGAGGAAGGAGAGGTGTGGCAGCAAACGTGGCGCGAGAGGACACTAGGCACAGCAAGGCTTAAAGAGGATAATGAGCAAGCAGGACAGAAGGGCAAGAACTCTGCTGCGAATGGGTGGAACAGAACGGCAGCGAGACAGTGAGCGCGGAGGAATGGATCTAGAGTGAAGCAGGAGGGAGGAAGGAACACCAGCTAGGGAAAAGCAGCGAGTGCAAAGGCGAATCCTATCCGCCACTGGCGGACCTCAGGCGAACCCCTTCGCCTCTGCGGATTTCCGTTTCCTCCTCCGTAAGCCCGGACCGTCCCCGGCATCCCAACCCGAGCCAGGCTCTATCAAGATAACGGACGTGCGAGTCCGAGCGGGCAGCAGCCAGCGTTCAGGGGCGCCTAGCGAACGTTGGCGGCCTCGCAATCCGAGTGTGCGCTTCCTCTTCCGGCCCACGGGGCCCAGCCACCCGCTCTCCCTGCGGGAGCGGCCCGAGGGCGGCCGGCCGGAGCGCCGTGGCCTCGCGGGTGCAGGGGAGGGAGAGCGGGCGGATACTGCACCTTCCCCCGGGCCCGCCCGGACTGTCCCGATGCGCTATGGAGCGGGCCTACGCCGCTTCATGCCGCGCCGCCTCCGCTCCCGTCGGGGCCACAGCAGCTTCCTCGGCGGCGGCCCCCGCGGCACTCAGGCGGCGGCCGAAGGGACTTAAAAGCAGCGGCGGCGAAGACAGCACCGGAGGCCTCGGCACTTCCGGTTCCTCGAGCCCCGCCCTCCGACAGAGGAAGGCTAGCTGCCGGACCAAGAAAGGATGACTCTAGCCTCTGTGCGCGAGCAGGCCCCACAGCGTCACCCAGCGGCAGGAGGAGGCGCGCCAAGTAGACTGTCTAACAGGAGGGAAAACAGAAGGCTCTAAGAGAAATCGACAAGCATTCACCCCACTTCTCTTGGCTACTCAAAGTGGATAAACTCCACGTTCACCGGCCTGTGGGATGGCTCAGCAGGTACAGGCACTTGTGCCTACAAGTTTTCTGAAAGAGCAAACCATGTCCAGCAAACTGTCATCCAACCTCTGTATCCAAAATCTCTCTCTCTCTCTCTCTCTCTCTCTCTCTCTCTCTCTCTCACACACACACACACACACACATTCCTGAGCTAGAGCAGAAAACCAAAATTCCTGCCTTTTTGAGATGACAGAGGCTGTGGAGACCTCAGCATTAAACATTTATGACGGGGGTAGGAGGACTATGAATTTGGATACAAAAATTTGTCTTTTTTTTTTTTTTTTTTTAAAAACTAACTCATTATTTGTGTATATGAGTGCTCTATCAGCATGTACACCTGCATGCTGGAAGAGGGCATCAGATTCCAGATGGTTGTGAGCCACCATGTGGTTGCTGGGAATTGAACTCAGAACCTCTGGAAGAGCAGTCAGCGCTCTTAACCACTGAGCCATCTCTCCTGCCTCCAGAACGTGTCTTTAATGTTAAAGATCTTTAGTAGACCACTTCTTTCTTAGGTTAGGGTCTTCTCTCCGTAAATGGATATAACAACATGTCATTCAGTTGTGATGAAAGAGAACAATGTCTGTGACACTGGGACGTGAAAGAGAAATAGGGCCCCTAGGTGGCTGTTACACTCGGAGGCAGGTCCCTTGACCCGTTTTTTGTTTCCTACTCTACAGTGTACATTACCTAAGGGAAGAGGGAAAAAGGAGTGTAAGGGTAAAGCTGGGAACGTAGGGGCCAGACTGGTGGGGAAGCTACGCCGCCCCTGGTTCCTGTTATTGTCTTTGGGAGTTGTGTGTCACTGGGATCCTTGTAATGGCACTAAGAAAGGATCCGCAGGCACCATGTCCCACTGCAGTGTGTACTGACCCACTGTAGAGTCAAAGGAGTCCTCCCTCTAGTTTTTTTTGAGGTTGAGCTCCCTAAAAGAAAGGACAGTGGTTTTCTCTAAGTATCCCATATGGCATCTCTGACCTGAAAACAGGTTTTAAGACTTTAAATACACACACCTACCCCATTATCAAAATGCAGTGAGTTATCCTGAACTTCCTTTGCACTCATGGATTCTCTACCATTTGCTGACACTATTCTCAAATCTGGGCCCACAAAGAGTGAGGAAAAAAGACAAATTCCCTGATTTTTGTGCAGTTTGCATCCTCATAATGAATTAGAAGACAGGCCTGGCTGGAAATCCTAGTACTCAGGAAGTTGAAGCAGGAGGATTCTGAGTTCAGGACCAGTCTGGACAACTTAGTGAGAGAGACAGACTCAGATTTATAAATTTTCAGAGTTATTTTCTCTCTCCTATACCATGGTTAGGATGAACAAACAAACCCTCCCTTGGCTAGGAATGTATTTCAGTGGTAGGACAGGTGCTTAGCAGCAGGGTGTGGTGGCTTGCACCTGTAGGTCCCTATTTGGGAAACTAGATAAGAAGACTGCTGTGAGTATGAGGTTAGCCTAAGCTATCCAGTGAAATGGTGGCCAGTCTAGCTTATATAGTGCGTTCTAGACCAGACAAGCCTTCCTACAGAGTGTGGCCACATCTCTAGCGCCTCTTCTTTCCCCTCACAGAAAAGTGTTTGGCATGTCTGAAGCCCTGGGCTCAATCCCCCAGCACCAAGGCTTATAACAACACTCAAATTCTGATGAAGCTGTAGGGCAATGTCTGCAGCACAGCATCGTGACAGCACCACCTGCTCCTTACAGCTACGGAGCAGAGGTGCTAGCCAGAGCTTATCTGGGTCTTAGTGGAAAGTATAGGAGGCTTGTGAGGCGTTCCAAGCAGTCTCCCCTGGGAAACTGCTAGAAAGATACTTCTCTCCCTGCAGCTTCCTATAACCTATGTGGCTTTCTTTCTCCCTTGCCAAGAACATAAAAGGTGCTTAGCACAATCAAGAATTGTCTCAAGCCAGGCAGTGGTGGCGCACGCCTTTAATCCCAGCACTTGAGAGGCAGAGGCAGGCAGATTTCTGAGTTCGAGGCCAGCCTGGTCTACAGAGTGAGTTACAGTCCAGCCAAGGCTACACAGAGAAACCCTGTCTCGAAAAACCAAAAAGAAAAAAAAAAATTGTCTCTTCAGGGGTAGGTATCTAGTAACTCCCATCTCAGGGGTGGGTGTCCAGTAACTAACTTCTCAGGGGTGAGTGTCCAGTAACTCACTTGTCAGGGGTGGGTGACCTGTAATTCATGTCTCCCTTTTGTTTCAGCACAGTCTTTTTCAGTGTGCCTGTCAAGAACCCTTTGAAGCACCAGGCATGATTGTTCACACATTTAACCCCAGCACTCTGGAGGTAAAGACTGGGAAATCTAGGTGAGTTTGAGGCCAGCCTGATCAACAAAGTGAGCTTCAGGTCAAACAGAGCTACACAGAGACAACTGTCTCAAAAACACCAAACCAAACCAAACCACCACCACCACCACCACCACCACTACCACCACCACCACCATCAAACCCCCTGAGAAGCCTGCCTGATTCCTTTGTGCACACTTTATGTGATCATGTGAGTGAGAGACTGAACCTAAGTGTCTTATTATATCTCTACTGGCCAAGCAAGTCAGGCCTTGCCAAGTCTTGTTATATATTATTGATAAAGCTTAGCTGGTTTTAAGCTGCCCTGTAGTCTTGGCACTGAACAGGAAAAGACAAGTTACCTAGGGTGTGAAGCATGACTAAGAAAGCACAGCAGGGAATGTGGGTTGGAGAGGTGGCTCAGCAGTTAAGAACACTTGATCCAGGGCTGGAGGGATGGTTCAGTGGTTAAGAACACTGGCTCCTATTGAAGAGGACCCAGATTCAATTCCCAGCACCCACATGGCTGCTCACACCTGTCTGTAACTCTGGTTTCCAGATTTCTGACACCTTCACGCATACTTGCGTTCAGGCAAAACACCAATGAACATCAAACAAATTTTAAAAAAAGAACCCTTTAAGCTCTTGTAGGGTTCCCTGCACCCATACAATGGCTCAGGTAACATCACTTCCATGGATCCAGTGGATCCAATGACCTCTTGTGGCCTCCTTGGGCACCAGGAACTCCCATAGTGAATATATTTAGATGCAGACAAACCTATATACATAAAATAAAAACAAATCAATCTTCTTTAAAGGTAGCACAATGGAGGGGGGACTAAGAGAGATGTAAACTGAATAAATAAATTAATTTATGAGGGAAAAGCACATCAGGGATGGTACAGGTTTGCCCATGTGCAAACCGAAGCAAACCACTACCTAGAGGGAGATTGTGAGTGGAAGGTGAGACCTTCCTGTGTTGAGGCCTCTTTCTGTAGGGTCTAGGCCACATCCTGGAGGAGTTCAGACTCTAACCACTGTAATCACCTTCCATTCTGGGCCTCTACCAGTGACCAGGTTTAAGGAACTAAACTCTAGTAATGAGGCAGTCCTGGCCACACATCCAGCTCTTCTGCTAACACAAATGCCAGTCCTTCCTCAGCATTATCTCTCTCAATTGTAAGATGAGAACAGTAGTACAGTTCAGATGGACATCACCGAGTAAAATGATGCACTGAAAGGAATTAGAAATGCCTGTGCACAGTAGGGGTTCCATGTGTCATCTGATTTATTAATGAGGGTGATGTGGGTGATACAGAAGGTAGAGAGTACAGAGCCAGCGGGGGCCTGAACCATTCTCCTTGGACAAGACCCTTAGATCCTGTGCACAGACATGTGTGCACATTCTATAGCCATCTTCATATATATGTATATATTTTATGTATAAAATATATTATATGTCATATATATTATATGAGTCCCTATACTTACTTCTTTGCTTCCCAGAGAAGGAGAGTGATCTGCCTAAAGTCAGAAGGCCACTTATTGGCAGTTTTTAGATGGAACTCCCATAATTAACCAACAAGGTGTAATGATCTCAGGAGCTGGGGAGTTAAATCAGTTGGTAAAGTGGTTGCTATGCAAGCCTGGTGACTTGAGTTTGATTCCAAATACCTACACAAAAAAGCCAAGCTTTGGCAGCACACACTTTGTAGTTCCAGCACTGGGCCCCTCTCCAGACAGGCTAGCTGAGCCTGTCTCAAAATTAGTTAAATAATCAATTAGGTGGACAGCAATTGAGGAAGACACTCAATGTCTACCTGTGGCTTCCACATGCATACATATACATGTGCATGTACACTGAACACATGTTGCATATGCAGTTACATGAACACACATATACTATACAGATCTCATCCTATATGTAGAACTTGACTAAAACCAAGGCAAGATAAAACCTGAGAAGTGTATGAAAGCCTGGGTGCAGTCTCTCCAGCAATAAGCACCAGTCTCCTAAATTTGATTATAGTCTAAACAGAACTTTCAGACATAACTAAAAGACATATCAATACTTTTGCTAGTTTGCCATAAGCCTTTTGTTTTGTATGTGCATTTTACATGTGAGCAGAGAAACATTTCCAAGCTGCATGTATGTAATTTTCTTAGTTTTTACATAGTTCAACTCAACCTGAACTTACATGACTCACTCATGTAGGAACAAAAAGCATAATTTTGTTCAGTCATAGGGTAAGTCCAGTGTCGTGTACATTATATTGGTGAATTGTCACCTGCTGCTTAAGCCCCCTGAGAAGCTGGCTCTAGAAGCAAAGTTGTCCCCTCCCCATTTCAGAGCCAAGCATGTTTCTCTCAGAGCCTTCTCCAGAGTTCCTTGTCTGGGGTGGGTTGGCTTCTCTGAGTCTGTTCTTGGTGGAACAATGTGTTTATTCTTGGGCTGTTTTGCCCTTCCAGATAGTTTGTCTCAGATGCGAAGTTGAATTGTTGAAAGGAGAATTTGGCTTCTCTGCTCTTAAGTCCCACCATTACAGCTCCAAGAAAGCAACGGCTGCCTCCTACTAGCAACTCCCAATTGAGAAGGAGCAAGTATGAGTGTTTCCTTGCCCATTGCTCAGATAAGGCATTTTGACAAGAGCTACTTAGGAGAGATAGGGTTTGTTTTCACTCCCAGTTCAGGTTGCAGAGCATCATAGCAGGGAAGGTAAGAACTTGAGGTAGCCTGTCCCATCACACTGAGTCAAGAGCAGAGGGGGAATGGGTGCATGCCTGGCAGTGATCAGCAAGCTCTCTCCTTTTCACACTGACCAGGACCCAGCCCATGAAATGGTGCTGCCCACGTTCAGGGTAAGTCTCCCAACCCCAGTTAATCTAATTGGGGACATCCCTCACAGTTACATCCCACAATCTAACACAATCCAGAAGATTCCTCACTGAGATGCCCTTTCCAAGTGATTCTAGATTGTGTCAAATCGACAGTAAAACTGATGGCCACAGTTTACAGCAAGAAAAACAGAAACCCAAGATACTTCTTAGTCTCTTGTCTCTGTACAATGTTAATAGCATTAGTTTTGTTTTTTTAACAAGTCATAAACACATTCAGTGTTCCTAGTTTTGAATTTGCTATTTTCCCCAACTGCAGGTTGTACTACAACAACTGGATTGGTTTTTTTTTTTTTAAAAAACCTTGTGTGGTATTTAGAGACATTTAGTACATCTTTCTTCCTTGGAACTATTTTCTTAGACTAAGATCCACAAAAGGTAAATCACTAGGTGAAGTGGAAACATAAGGGTTCCCTGGAAAGTCGGTTGGATGGTGTTTGCTGGGGCAAACACGTGAAGGAATGTTTAGCTGAAGTGGACACGGGTGAAAGGCTAAGGCAGACTCTTGAAGGAATGTTTCCCTGAAGCAGACACAGGAGAGAGGATATTCTGTTAAAGCAAGCGCGTGAAAGGACCCGTGATGAAGGAGTCTTTGCTAAGGACACACATGCATTGGTCTGCCTTACACTGTATGGTTGAGCTGCATTTGCTGGGACTTCATATAGAGAAATGCGCCAACAACAACAACAACAACAACAAAAGCCCTTCTGGTGGTGTGCTGCAGTTTCTTGCCACTTCTATGGATTTGGGCTGATTGGTGGAGTGATGTCAGCTGAGACAGATGCGATTGCTGAGGCAAGAGCCATGGAGGCCACGTGATGTTTGGAGAGAGTAGGACTAGAAGACAGTGAAGAAGGCTGAGCTTGGCTTGTTGGTCTTGCATCTTCACTGATCTTCACTTCCCTGAGAGACACAGCTGAGAACTTTTCCTGGTGTCCCTCCAGGTCCCTCCTGCTGACTCATGCTGAGGCTGAGGCCTGGCTGTCTCTGCTAGGTAGTGCCATCGCTGCTGATTCTTGTTCGATATCCAAATTGGACTGTGTCCATTGGACACCAAATTGGACTGCTGTGTATCCATGAAGTGTTTGTGACTGGATCGAGCTGCCGATGCTAAACTATGAACTGAACTGCTGATTTCCAGACGACAATTCCAGACGGGAATTGCTTCAAAGAACCTTTCTAAACAGGTCCACTTCCCCCACATCCTTTCTTTCCCACTATCTCCAGTGGGTGGTGGGCTACAAGGGAGGTTAAAGTGCTTAAGAACCATCATTAACAATAGGTGTTTAAAAAAATTAAAATTACAACTAGACTATATAACACAAATGTTGTTCTCCTCATTATATATTGTAATATTGCTTTGCAAATTTAGATTGCCAATAGTTACATTAAGCATGGGTGTGCTAATTTCACCAAAAATGTTCCTAGCATTGGGTACTATCATTGATATTTTTTTTCTTTTTCTCTGCCAGTAATCTTTTTTGTTTGTTTGTTTTTGTTTTTTGAGACAGGGTTTCTCTGTGTAGCCCTGGCTGTCCTGGAACTCACTCTGTAGACCAGGCTGGCCTTGAACTCAGAAATCTACCTGCCTCTGCCTCCCAAGTGCTGGGATTAAAGGTGTGCGCCACCACTGCCCGGCTCTGCCAGTAATCTTTAACAAATATGTTTTAAGCATCTCCTTTCTGAAAGACATCATATTAGTAGTTTTAAGATGGCAGAGCAGGCAATCTAGGCTTTTAATCTAGTGGGACAAGTGATCATGAGTAGATAATGCACATACTGAGGGCTGGTGACCAGAGGAAACAGCGGGCTAGGTTAGGGGCATGTCATGCACCAAGCTACAATAACAAAATATGGGGTTTCTCCTGATTTTCTTCTCACAGTTACGTTTTGAATAAGCAATTCTGTCATATGCTTTAAAAAGCACTGAGGAGGCCCGAGAAATGGCTCAGTTTTAAGGTGTGCTGTGCAAGTGTGGACACCTGAGTTCTTCTGGTACCTGCAAAAGCCAGGTGCAGTGGTACCTATCTGTAAACCTGGTTCTGAGACCGTGGATGTAGTTGGATCACTGGAGCTTGCTCACCAGCCAGCATAGTCAAATCAATGAGCTCCAGATTCAGTGAGAGATCCTGTTTCAAAAAGACACCTGTTTTAATCCCTAGCCTCTAAACACATAAGCACATCCACATACACCCATACACACATATACAGCCCCCCACGCACACACACTAGCTTTAAGGGTAAAAGGGTATATGGTGAAATGTTTTTCTCCCATCCTGATCCACCAGGCACTCGGTTTCCTTTTCTCCCCACACTGATTGTTTTCATGTATATACTTATAGTAATGTTCTAGAACATGCAAAGGAATGCATGAATTTTACTCTGTTTTATGCCCACTAGTGATGCACTTTTTATGCACAAATATTTGCCAAGTGTCTGTGTTTGGAAATCCAATCACATAAGCAGCTAAGAGAGCTAGAATTATCAGATAGGAAGGAAGGAATACGGGGCAAAGGCCACAGCCCACATTGTAAGGCTGGTATGGAGGGATGGTGTCCACTCAGATGGGGACTACGGCGTGATTCCCTTTAAACTGTAATTGGTGAGCTGATCTTTCTGGTAAAGGTTGGGTGCAGTATTTGCCCTCTTGTCTCAGTTAGGAGGTTTTAGGTATATGATCTGTCTCTGGAGAGAAGGACAGTCTTGTTTCTTTTTCATTTGACTGACGTCATCATTAAACCCTTATCCCAGTCCCCCCACCCCCACCCCCATCCTGGCCTTGCCTTCTAATCTCCCTCACCCTACCCCAAGACCTTGCACTTTGTAGCCAGCCTGAATGATATACTCTCCTCTATTTCCTTTTCCTATGTTTATTTGTTCAGGTTGGCCTTGAACTCAGTATGTAACTAAGGATGACTTTGCACTTCTGAACTTTCAAGTGCTGAGATTACGAGTGCTCACCACTATTCCTGATTTATGTGGTGCTGGGCATCAAAGCCAGGGCTCCATGTATACTAGACAAGTACCAAGTACTCTACCAACTAGGCTACAGTCCTCTTACTAATCAATCTCTCTCTCTGTCTCTCTCTGTGTGTCTCTGTGTCTCTGTCTCTGTCTCGCTCCCTGTCTCTGTCTCTCTATCCTCTTATTGAATTCCCTGGAGATGAGTCTATTATAGCTGTGCTTCTTTGCAGAAAAACTTACAAACAGATGATAACACTGCAAGGAGCTAGGAATATACCAGAGTGCCTGCCTTGAGCACGCGTATCTTTAAATGCTCAGGAAGGAGCTAACGATGCCAAGGGACTGGTTTTTTTGTTTATTAGTTAACGCAAAATAGCTATAACGAATGGGCTGTTCTGTTTGTTGGGCAGTAAAAGGAAGCCTCTTTCTTAAAACAGGAAGCCTGAGGTCAGGAGTGGTGTTGCAGGCCTTTAAATCACAACACTCGGAGGCAGAAGCAGAGGGGTCCCGAGATCTGGTCTATCTAGTGAGTTCTAGGTCACCTAGAGCTACATAATAAGACTGAAAGAAAGAAAAGAAAAGAAAAAAAACACCACCAATGTATGTCTTCAATGTCTCATCTGTCTTTCTGTGTGTGGCTTTGAAGCCCAGGGAGGAAGTGGGTTCTCACTATACGCTGTGTTCATACGTAAACACTTGGAAGGGATCCTTGCACACAAGCCTCTTCCTATGCCACCAGGCTGCCCTTTCTTTGTAGATTATAGTCTCACTTTCACGCTGGAGTGCAAGGACCTCCCTGAAGCGCGGTAGGCGGTAAGCATAGAGCTGGAAAGCCTCTGATGCCAAGGCCACAGCGCCGCTGATCACGTGGCGCTGCCGCTAGCTTCCTCAAGTCCTGCCCCCGCCTTCTCCCTTGCTGGGTTCGCACCGCCCTCGTGCCCACCCCCGCCTCACTGCGCAAGCGCGGGCCGCGAGCGTGGGGCATCTGGAGACAGCCGGGCTGCGGGCTGCAGAGCGTGCGGGTTTGCGGCCTGCGTTCGGCTAGCTCCAGCGGCTCATAGGCCGAGGTAACGAGGCGCAGCAAGCAGAGCCTCCCTGCTCCCCGGACAGCGTGGGCCATGGAGACTCAAGTGCTGACGCCGCACGTCTACTGGGCTCAGCGACACCGCGAACTGTATCTGCGCGTGGAGCTGAGTGACGTGCAGGTAAAGGCCAGGTTGCGGGTTGTGCGCGGGATCGGCCCCCAGGTACCCGTCGGCCACCCTGCATGTATGCGCTCTTGCAGTGCGCCAGCCGGAGCTGCGAGTGGGGCGCCCCGGTCACCCCTAGGGCCGCAGGTGCCGTCGGGCATTCTGCGCGTGGCCGCCAGTATCTCCTTTGTTCCTGGCAGGCGCCCTGAGGGGCCGCAGCCGAGTCAGGGATGCCGGCCAGCGGCCTTCGGGTTGCCCGAGACCCTCTGAGTTGTTGGGATGAGCTCTGTGGGTCTAAAGTGCGGCGTGACAGTGGCCTGTTGGGCCGTGGCTGGACGTCTGAGCTGGCCTCTGTCAGCCGGGGCCGCCCATTGACGTTCTTGATAGAGGACCGTCGCTGGGCTGGGCGGGGGGCAACACTCCAACCGTTCAGTGATGGAATCTACACTCCCGCTCGCCAGGGGAATGATTTCCATCCTCTCTGTAAGGCTGTGAGCTCAACCTTACCAGGTTGTGTAAAGAAATTATCGTGTTACATTAAGCATTACTTTCATCTCATTTGCCTATTAATGTGAGCAAATCAAATTCCTGGGAACATCCCATGTCTCTAACTACACTACCCTGTATTCTGTGTGAAACAAGTGGTTTTGATCTGGAATGTTCTTTCTACAGACATACTTACTCCCTAGTCTCCTTGACATCCAGGGTATTTTAACGGCCTTCATTCCTCTGAACTGTTTCTTGCTCGCGATTAGATACTTGTCTGGATTCATCAGTTCGTCTGGCATATTTTCTTGCAGGGTCTAGGTACTCATGTCCACCTGAGTCTAATCTTTGCTTCTGGAATACAAATCATTTCCCCTTGTGAACAATGAAGCTAATACTGGCCAGAATGTCTTTGAGTCAGCAGTCAGTTTCATCTAAGGTGTAAGCAAATCTGAATAAATAATAGGATAAATAATTTTCTGTGCTGTTGTCCTCTACTCTGCCACAAGACATTTTGCTAAAATAGTAAAAAAAAGTTGGTGGGTTTTTGTTCTTTTAATTTTTATATTTTGAAGATAGTCGTGCTATGTAGTTTTGGCTGGCCTGGAACAAACTGTGTAGACCAGGCTAGCCTGGAACTCAAAGAGATCTGCCAGCCTCTGCCTCCTGAGGCTGGGATTAAGGTGTGCACCTGTGTGAAACATGTTAACAGTGGACACTGTGAAGGTGGAGAAAAAAGGAGAAAATTTCTTTTGGAGAGAAAGTTCTTTTTAAGAACTTTTGGGAAGAACAAGTCCCTCCTCATGGAGGTCTTCTCTTTCTGGGGCTTCACATCTGCTACTCTGAGGTATTAGTTTTGAAAGAATGTCACTACTGTGTATATAACACACTACAGATTTACAAAGAGGAGTCAGACAAGCTCAACTTTCCCAGGGCTCAGGCAACTTTTTCAGGGCATCCTGTCTATAAGGAAGCATATTACATAAAAACAAAACAGGTTGTTCATGAATCTGTCTGTTGGTAAGGCTGCGGTTGGTGTTAAAACAGGTCCCTGGTTCTACAATAATTCTTTGCCTCTCTTTCACCTAGTTGGAAATGACTTCCAGAAATGAGAAGGCTTCTTGTCTACCTGTTTCTGGGAGAACTTTCCAGAGAGCCCACATGTACTAAAACCAAGTTTATTGTAACTACTCTTGGGGGGGGGGGGATTGACAGTGTCTATTAAGAGTGTGCTAAAACTGATTATAGGATTTAAGCATTGGTGCTTAGGGGGGACCAAATGGAAGAGGGGGCTCACTGTAGCTTAGATGCTGTGGATAAACAGGCAGTTCTGGAAAACAGTAAGGAGAGACAAGATAAACTGTCTTGGAGAAATAGCGTTCATTTTGGGCAAGAGAGGGAGGGTGTCTGGTACATCTCTGGTGGCAGTGTGACCAGGTGTTTGTTTATAGACAGTTGTGCATTAGGCTTTGCCTCATTTCGCTTTCAGAATAATCTTTCCTGGAGTTGTTGTTGTGTTAGACAGTATTGGCCAGTAAGAGAATGGCCTGTTCTAGCTATGCAGCTAGTGAATGTCATGAGCTGCCTCTGTTTGCTTTCTTGATTCATCTACTCGGGTTCTGTTGAAACAACTTCTAGCTCAGGGTTCGCTCAAGATGAAGCAATTCATTTGCTTACTACAAACCATTTAAGGAATACTCATTCTTGTTGGTCGCTAAGGTAGGTTCTGGGCTCTCGGGCAGCTTTCCAGTATTCTTTTGCCCCTCACAGCATATCCTACAGCTGCTGAGTGGATTTCAAAGGGTTGAAAACTCCACAGCAGTGTGGGGGTGGGGGTGATCAGCCTCCTCCCAGGACAAGACGCACGATCCAGTGGTCACATCAGTCTTTGGAGTTGCAGAGTTAGCACTGATGGGAAGGCACGCTGCTGTGTACAGGGTTGTAAACAGTAACAACTTCACTAGTGGCATTGTGCTTGAGGTGAGCAATAGCAAAGAGGCAGCAGGGAATGGTGATTTCAGAACAGCGCTTCTGTTGAAGGGCAGCATCAATACACAGGTCTGTCTCAGGTGTCGTGTTGTTAAAGCAAGTGTTCGTGTAGCAACATTTCTGTTGTATTCAGACAGAGTACACAGCTAGTTTGAAAGATCCTGTTTTTGTCAGAGTCTGGTAGAAAGAGAAGTTATCCAAGGTGTGAGATTGGGCCTTTTTTCTTCCATTTACTAGCTGGTGACCACAGATAATACGAGCCTCAGCCTCTTCATTTGTGTAAATGTGAGTAATAATATCTGATTCATAGGGAGGGAGGTTCTTTTGATGTTAGAACTGTGTGTAGAGGTGATTTGTAAATTCTGGTGTGCCATCCAAGCATGTGGGGTTTATATGACAGTGATGCTAAATCTTAGATGAGAGGTAGACACACGGAACAGCGCTGAAGCCGAACACCATCTATTAGCAGACCGGTCTACATATGAAACCTTATCACGTGGCCAAGATAGCTTTGCACAGTAATTGAGAAAGAATGATCCATTCAGAAAATTGGATTAGGAGAACTATTAATCCAAATGGCAAAAAGATAAGATTTCTGCCTCTGGGTCATTCACAAAAATCACTCTAAAATGGGTTAATGAAACTGACTGTGTAAAGGAAAATGGAGGAGACTGGTATTAGAAACACTGAATAACATCTTAAGAACCAAAATGTAAACCCTAACGGATAAGCTTGGTGAATAAGGCAAGTTAGAAGAATATACTTGACCCAAATACCCTGGCAGATGATCAGCATCTTGCCTAAAGAACAGAGTAAGAGAACATGTATTTCCTAGTAGAAAAAAGAACAGATAATAAAAACAGGTGAATCAATGTCCAGGACCCTGAAACGCTGCCCGCCAGGAATAAGCAGGGCCTATGAGAGCGTGCATGCGTGCTGTATCTGACATCAGTTGATGCTGTGGATGTTTGGGAGAGAGACAGTAAACATTTCTGGGGGGGAGGGGATGGCTGTGGTGGTGCACACCTTTAATCCCAGAACTTGGGAGGCAGAGGCAGGTATCTGTGAGTTTGAGGTCAGCCTGGTCTACATGGCAAGTTTCAGGTTACCCAGGGCTGTTTCGTGAGACCCTGTCTCAAATTAAGGGAAAAATTACATTCACTTTGTGTGTGTGTGTGTGCACCTGTGTGTGTGTGTTCAAGATTGAGACACAGTGTATTTGTGGAAGTCAAAGAACAGCTTTCAGAGTCAGCTTTCCTCCTATTATTTGAGTCTGGGGAATAGACTTTGGTCAGGCTTGGCTAGATGCTTCTTTGCTTACCGAGCTACCATTCTGGCCCAACATGAGGTATTTTTTTGTTGTTCCGCTAGCCCTCAGTGAGTCATCTTTAATACAGTTAGTGTGAGTATTAATTGGCAAGTTTTTTTGCAGAACAGTTTGGCAATGTCTGGTTGAATTGAAGATGTGCTTTAAGTAATTGCAACTGTACCAGTATCTGTTTTATTTCCTTTTAAGCCACAGACAAATAGAGCATAATGTCAATGGATTTTAGTTATGGATAGCAGTGTTTGTTATAGTTTTCAGTGTTTGGCCAATTGTTTGAAACATTTCACAATAAAACTCAGAAACTCTAAACTGTTCATAACCACAAAACAAAAATACTCATAAAGCAGTAAACTAACTTGGTCATCCAAGGCCACGACTAGGTGTTGGTCACAGTAGTGTCTTCAGGTTGAGGGGTGGCCAGGAGGTACTTACTGAATAATTACTGAATAAAACAGTTCTCTAGATGAGCGCTAAGGTGAAAATAAAGAGAGCGAGACCTGAGATGGCAGGGGCAGACGTAACTGAAGGTCAGGGAAGGCTGCATGGAGGAAGTGATGAGGTTTGAGCCAGGAGAAAGTGGAAAGATGGAATGAGTTATGCAGGAGGCACGGAGTAGGGCTGGGCTTGGGGCTCAGTGGAAGAATGTTCTTCCAATCTCCTTCATTACACACAAAGAGACAAAGCAGCCACACCTGGGAGGGGAAAAGGAAGGGGGGAGGGGGAAAGGAAGGGGGGGAAGAGGAGAGCATTCTGACAGCCTGGGACTTGGAGGGTCCCTGGGGAACAGAAAGGACATTAGTATGTGTGGGGTGTTGTAAGGAAAAGAGGAGTTGGAGGTGGAGGGTTTAAAGATGTAGGTCATGTAGAGCCTTGTTGCCATGGCAAGAGCTTGGGCTTCATTGTACAGCAATGGGAACTGTTGAAGAGTTTTGAGCAGAAGGATGAGTCCTTGGAATCTGTATTTTAAAAATTACTCCGGGGCTTGCTAAGAGTGCACACACACAAAATGTCTGGGAGAACCTGGAGGCCAGGTCTGCTTTGATATGTAAAATATGCACCTCAGTCCTTACACACACACACACACACACACACACACACACACACACACACACACACACGCACACACTGCGATAGGGTTTCTCTGTGTAACAGAGCCTTGGCTGTCCTGGACTCGCTTTAGAGACCAGGCTGGCTTTGAACTCAGAGCTCTGCCTGCCTCTGCCTCTTGAGTGCTGGGATTAAAGGTGTGCCTTGTAGGTGCTCTGGGTTATGAAGGACGATTGATGGAAGCAGCAAGGGGATCAGATCAGCCTCTTAAGGACTGAACCCAAACCCTTTTGCAGAGCCTCTTTATTGTTACAAAAAGCACCGTTAGCAAATCAGTTTCCATAAACAAAACGTATCGGTTCTCCGGGTATATGGGGAGAACTACCACCTTAAGCGATTTTTAACCATACAGGAGACACTTCCTGGTCTGCCAGGCTTGTCTGGACACTTCAGTTCTACAAAGGCTCTGAGGCCCTTCATAGTTTGGGTACCAGCATTCCAGATTCATGCCAGATACAGTGGCTTTGCTAAAATTCTGCTACAGATGTACCACCACCACCGAGCTGGGTACAGACTTTCTTATACATCGGAGTGTTTGTTTATTTTTAACTAAACTGGTGGGGCTTATCACTGTTCAGTGAACATCCCTGTGGGAAAACATGGTGTTTCAGTAAGTTGGTTTTTGTTTTTGTTTTTTGAGACATGGTTTCTCTGTAGCTCTGGCAGTCCTGGAACTCTTTTTTGTTGTTGTTGTTTTTTGTTTTTTTGTTTTTTTTTTTTCAAAACAGGGTTTCTCTGTATAGCCCTGGCTGTCCTGGAACTCACTCTATAGAACAGGCTGGCCTCAAACTCAGAAATCCACCTGCCTCTGCCTCCTGAGTGCTGGGATTAAAGGTGTGCGCCACTACTGCCTGGCTGGAACTCTTGTCTGTAGAGCAGGCTGGTTGAGATCTGACTGCCTATTTTTGTGCTGGCATTAAAGGCCACCACACCCAGCTCAGTAAGAGGGTCTTAAAACTGACTGGTGGTAGGATGTGAGCTTCCATTGAGTGATTGGTAGGAAGAGTCTGAAATTTGTAATTCACAAGGACTTCTGCAGCTCCAGAATTTGGGAACATCTCCAAGGAAGAAACATTTGAGCAGAACCCTGTATGTTAATAAGCAGTACAAGGAGGCTAGAGGCTCAGTGGTAAGAGCACTGTCTGCTTCTGTAGAGGACACAGGTTAAATTCCCAGCACTGACATGGCAGCTGTCCCAGTCAGGGTTACTATTGCTGTGATGAAACACCATGACCAAAAGCAAGTTGGGGAGGAAAGGTTTATTTTGCTTACACTTCCACATTGTAGTCCATTACTGAAGGAAGTCAGGACAGGAACTCAAACAGGGCAGGAACCTGGAGGTAGGAGCTGATGCAGAGGTGATGGAGGGGTGCTGCTTACTGGATTGCTCATCATGGCTTGCTCAGCTTGCTTTATTATAGAATCCAGGACCACCAGCCCAGGGATAGCACCACCCACAATGGATTAGGCCCTCTCCCATCAATCACTAATCAAGAAAATACCCTATAACCATATCTTATGGGGATATTTTCTTAATGAGGTTTTCTTCTCTCAGATAACTCTAGCTTGTGACATAAAATTAACCAGCACTGTGGCTTACAACTATCTATAACTTCAGTTCCGAGGGATACAATGTCCTCTTCTGGCCTTTGCAGTCACTAAGCATGCACATCATATACACACATACATGCAGGCAAAATACACATACAAAATTTTTTTAAAAAGAAGTCATGCGAGGTCTGGGGATGTTGCACAGTGGTAGAGTGCCTGCCCAGCATGTGAAAGGCCCTGGGTTCCATTCCTGGCTCTGTAAAGTAACTTTTATTCACCAGATGTATTGTTGTCTCGGAGGCTTACTGCTTAATAGACTCACCCTCTCTAGTTCTTTCTGAACTCTTGACTGGCTGGTTCAACTCAGCTGTTCTGGACAAAAACTCCTCTTCAAGCTGACTGATTTAAACTAGCTTCTCTCAGCTTCTGACTGGCTTGTTCTTCTTGGCCTCAAACTGATCTGGCAATCTGTTCTAATCTTCTAGCTCCTTCTCAATCTCAGGCTCATTCTGCCTTCACCTGCAACATGTCTCTGTAAAACTCTCCTGATAAAGGACTGCACTTTCCTTTTCCTCTCCACATCCTCTGCTCTCTTTAAGTTGTCTCTTTCTCTGCTCTTCTTGTGAGAGTTGGGCATATCCTATCTCTGACTCATTCTCTAAAATCTTTCTCTGATTCGTCACTTTGCTCCTCAATTAGATGGCAACTTTCAAACATGGGTGCTTCCTTCTTTTTTTTTGTTTTTTGGAAGGGTGCTTCCTTCTACAAACTAACTTTACCTTTGTTGTTTGGGGTGAAAGGTGTATACTAAGGACATGTCTGTATCCCAGCCAGGAAGATTAAAGGTGAGTCATTCCAGCCAGATCACACAGATCTAGCTATGTTCCCTTGCCCTTGCCAGAACAGCCATGTTGCTGGATTAAAGTTCTTCCACATGGCACTGAA
This sequence comes from Rhynchomys soricoides, assembly GCA_019843965.1. Taxonomy (NCBI): domain Eukaryota; kingdom Metazoa; phylum Chordata; class Mammalia; order Rodentia; family Muridae; genus Rhynchomys; species Rhynchomys soricoides. The sequence continues at coordinate 11,590,555 of JADRCH010000036.1, forward strand.
AAAGAGCCTTCTGAAATTGTGGGACTATTACAGGAAGAGAAGAGCTTCTGGGAAATCCTTCCAATGAAAGCAGCAGCTGGTAAATTTAAGACACCCTCTCAAGACAAGTGGGATAGAGCTGGAGACATCTGGGCCGAGTCGTTTTGGGTCTTCATGTCCTGGATTCTGCCTGCACAAGTCCTCTTCTCTGGGACTTCCTGCAGAACTGCTTCTTAGAGGCGGGTAATTCCACAGGGGGATGAGTGGCTCATTGAAAGGCTCATTTTCAAATCTTTGGAGGAGGCTCCAGAGCCTGGCAGCCCTTGAGGGCACCTCCACGTTGCCTGACATCAGGGCTTCTTGCAAGGCAGCCTTTTAACCCCCCTAGACCCCTTACCAAGCCCTAAATCAAATGAAAATACAGTTTTTTTGTAGGGAGGAAAGAAAATGAAGAAGAAACAAGCGCCTCCTCTGGCTGCGTACCACACTGGGCCTGAGTGGTTCTCAGGATGCCAGTTTCTGGCAGAAAACAGTGAAAACCAAAAGAGAACAGCAGCAGCGGCAGGTGAAAAAGAACCAACAGAGGAGACAGAAAGTAACTGAGGCATGAATTCAAGACTATGTCCTAGAAGCTGGGAGAGAACATTTTAGTGGGATGTGGTCAACTGTGGCCAGTGCCTAGGACAGGTTGAGTAATCTGAGGTGGGCATGTCTACTGGATTTAGCAGCATACCGGTTTTTGATGGTCTTGACTTGAGTGTTTCATTAGAGTGTGTGAGTGGAGGCTAGATCATAACAGATAAAAAAGTAAACTTAAGAGGACTGGGTATGGAGTGCTGTGCCAGAGTGCTTGCCTAGCATGGCTAAGACCCTGGGTTCAGTCACCAGTGTGGCAAAATAAATAAGCTAAATTTATAACAAGGAAGAAAAGATGATTATAGGTAACTATAGTGACAATTTTGGAATTTTGGTTTCTTTCTTTCTTCTTCTTCTTTTTTTTTTTTTTCTTTTTTTTCAAGACAGGATTTCTCTGTGTGACAGCCCTAGCTGTCCTGGAACTCACATTGTAGACCAGGCTGGCCTCAAACTCACAGAAATCCACCTGCCTCTGCCTCCTAAGTTCTGCGATTAAAGGCATGCACCATCACCACTCGGTGAATTTTGGCTTCTTTAAAAACACAGAAATAAGAGTATGTTTTTGTTTTAGTCTCAGGTGTGGGATATGGGGCTGCTTCAGATTGTTCACAGCAACTGACTGTGATTTGCCTCGTGCTCTAGCAGGGGGATGGTTTTGCCAGCTGCAGATAGTTTCTGTGATTGTGTGATGTTTGGAATTCTGGGGACTTTCCAGAGGGTATATAAATGGTAGGGCTCCTGAAAAGCAGGGTGGGTTGTTGGTTACAGTTTATTAAGTAGTCATAAGCAAAGAAGAAACAACAACAACAAGAAATTAGATATTCTGAGGACGAAGGTCAAATTCGCCCCAAGGAACTTGACACCCTCAGTCAGCAGAAATTAGTCTAACAATAATGTTGCCACCTTTAAAGGGATCTCTTTCCTTTTCTCTCTGTCCATTTTTCTTTCTTATTTAGTGTTAGGGAGCTGAAAGGGTGGAAGAAAGAAGGACCCACAAAAAGTAGCAAAGACCAGCTACAACAATGTGTCCAGATGATGTCTTCTAAGTGACTCTTCTACTAAGGGAAGACAGGCTCCTTGTAGAAGTGGTTCCTTATCTCAAGTCTGTGCCAGAGAAAGAGCAGTCACCAGAGAGTGTAAGATCATGTCTGAAAAACACTGGGGCCGATCTGAAGGGATTTTCACTAGCCCAGTTGTTGGCAATTTGAATATTGAATAAGAATGGTAATGGAAATGGCAGAATGGAGTGAAAAAGAAAATCTGAGCTAGGACTGTAGCTCTATGTGAGAGTGCTTGACCAGCGTGCGGAAGACCCTGTGCTCGATTCTCATTAACACTAAATAAAGAAAAAAACGTAAAAAAAGTAAAAGAGAAAATCCATGTCCTTTTCTCCAGCAATGAAAAAATATAGTTACTTATGTGTAATGCCCAGGGAAGCCCATGGTTTTGGAAGGGCTGGTTCCCCAGCTAAACTCTGCCTACTACACACTAAAAATCCATACTCCCTGAAGGAATGCTAGTGTTCCATCATAAACCGTGTGGCAGGCACAAGGTTGGGGAAGCCAGTAGGTTTCCTGATGTCAGCCAGAGGCTCATCTTGGATGCAGGCCCTCTTAGGCTGCAGCTTCAGTTCTGCTGCATTCGCACCTGTATACGGGTTCTCATCACACACAGGCAGAGCATGTGTACGAGAAGGAGCCCTCTGTATAAAGGTCTGCTTGGTAGAAAGTTCACAAACTCTGCATTTCTGTCAGAGGCTATGAAAATGGGGTGAGTTGCTTTGATTTCACTCCCTTGAACAGTTACTGAGGCACTGGGGACATAGAGCCAAGCATAATAGATCCTGCTATCAAGCAAAAGTCCAGAGGATCAGAGAAGCTAACAAACAAAAGTTACAGAACACTGTTGAGAGCACTGTCAGGGAGAAGGTAGGGGGGAGGAAAAGCATTAATGTTGGATCTGATCTTGAATAGGAAATAAAAGCTGATGTCCTGCAGGGGTAGACACTTAGATGTTTTAAGAGGAGGAAGAGAGCAGTGAGGTTGTGAGTGTTGACTCCTAAGCATCACGAATGTTCTTCCAACTTAATGCTCAGAATAGTCCTGAAATGTGGTTTTGTTTGCTTAACTTTTCCTCCCACATTATTTAGTGTGTGCTTGTGCATGTGTGTGTTATGTATGTGTATGTCCAGGACATGTTTAGAGGTCAGGAGACAACCCAAGGAATTGGTTCTCTCCTTCTATCATGTGGGTCCCGAGGATGAAACTCAGGTCTTTACAGTAAGTACTACCCAGAGCCATCTCCCTGGCTCATGGGTAATCTTACTATTTTAAAAATTACAGTGGTTGAAGGGCTGTGGATTTGAAGGTGACTAAGAGGCAAATAAAAATGATCAAGATATGAATCCAGGTCTAGCTGACTTCAAGGCCATCTTTTGCTCCTTTCTCTAGCCATGTGCTTTTCATAAGCAAAGGTTTATTCCTTTTTTTTAGTAAAAAGCCTATCTTGTGCTAATCAGCCTTTCTGTTAAAAACAAAAGCATCAAATAAAAATACCAGAAACTCTTCAGGGCTAGCCTGGTCTACACAGTTCTAGGTCACTCAAGGCTCTGTGTGAGACCCTCCTCTCAAACACACACACACACACACACACACACACACACACACACACACACATACACAGAAATACACACACTCTTGGGAAACAAGGAAAGGGAGAGGAAGAGGGGGGAAGAAGAAGAGGGAGGGAGAGGGAGGGGAAAGGAGGTTGGGAAAGGCTTTTGCTCTGAGAATCTTTGTTCAGCTAAGTGATAGTGGACTTCTGTGTTGGCAGCCCAACAGGGCGTAGGGTATTAGAAATTAAGATCAGAGTTCAAAATCTCCCAGAGGCATGGCATGTAATTTCTTCCTTATAATCTGTCCTTTAGATCACAATTCAAGATTTATCAAAGATGTGGAATGTCACTGAGACTTAGGACTTGAAATCTCTGGCTCACAAACATGTTTAGTCAACCACTTAGCTTATAGTATGACCAGGTATGACAGCCTTGTTTGGACATACCTGTCTGAGGAGAGAAAAATCAGGCCACCTAAGACTCTTTTGGATTCCCATGCAAAGGAATTGGGGAATGTGGAACACAAGGAAAGACCCCAAGTAGAAAATTTAACTCTAAGGCATCCCAGAACTGTATAGCTTTCTATGATATGTTTCATATTTACAGAGAAACCTATTTCTTGGGCTGGGGAATATAGCTCAGTAGTAGAAAATACTCTCCTAGTTTGCACAGGGCTCTGAGTTTGGTTTCTAATATGGTGAAAAACCAAATAAAATAAACAAACAAACAAAAAAGCCTTTTACTGAGAACCCCTCAAACCCCCAGAAATGTGGCCCTCTGCCTTTTCAGTGGTCAATATGAGGACAGAGTCATTCTTGCCATATTTCGTGAAAGAGGATTTCCTTCTAGGATAAATCTTTTCTTTCTATATCTGTTTTGAAAATATAGTAACAGAGGATGAGGGCCCAGTTCCCAGCACAGCTCCTACAAGTGAGCTCTTGGGAGCAGGTCTGAAATTAGAGTAGATGTTGCTGCTCTTGCATAAATCCAGTGAGTCAAGCAGGGTCTTCTGTGTCCTCGGCATTGGGGTCCATGTGCTTGAGCAGATACTGATGCTCCACCAATGGCTCTGCGCCTTCTAATCATCTGGAGATCTAGAGTACTGTGTATTGAGGGCATTTGGGAGAGTGGCCAGGGCACAGCAATGTGCTTGGAAAGCTGCATCTTGGTGCCCTGGTACATAACTGCCTAGGATGAGGTTTAAGTCTGTCTGTCCTGTCTCAGAGACTGTTCAGAGGCTGGCTCCTTTGTGTAAAGCCTTCCACCCAGGAGGTTGTTCACTGAAGCTTGACCAAGCTTTCACCCTCCCCCTTTCTTGCTGCTCTTGGTTGCACACAGAGCATGTAGGTGCCCACTGATCTAGCACACCCGCTCTCCAGGCTTCCCTCTGCTCTGCTGGTTTCCTTCAGTGAGTGAAAGAGCACAGAGAACTGAGAGTCAAGCAGAAAAATAGATGACACTGGGACCGCACCAGCTCTTGCAGGGCCACCTTGAATTGTTGGTAGGAGGTGGGCTTTTGTTATCCAGTGGAAAAATGTTGAGTTTTACTTTAGGCTGCTGAAGGTGTGCCCTTTCTGGGGATAAGTGCAAAATTTGAAAACTTTTGAATCTGATCCTCCTTTTTAGTTAGAAGTTGAGGGAATCTGGAGCTGGAGTCTGCTAGAACCACCAAGTGACTGTTGACTGTTGACTGTTGTAAGCCCAGCCCTGTTGTAATGCTTGTCCCCTTCATTTTGGTAGAGGCTCTCGACCTGGTGACAGTGTTCTCAACCATCTGTTCCCATGGTGCTTGTCCTCTTCTCAACTTGAATAACCCTCACTTCCTGTCCGTGCTTTCAGTCTTCCTTGCTACCTTCTCACAGGAAGTGAGTCATCTGTTTCACTGGGTGTGCAGGGATGCAGCCTGCAAGATCTGTCTGTTCCCTCATTCACCTCATATAGCTCCTTGCCTGCCTAGCCATCATCGTAATGGACTGATTCATAGCCTGATCATTCTGCAGTTAGAGAAGTTTAGAGTCCTTGGAGGAGGCAGCAGTCAGTGAGGTACCCATAGACACAGAAACCTGCAGGGATGTGACCAGACCCCTCAGTCTTAGTGGGGAGGCAAGGTAAGAGGTCAGTCTCCAGGAGGAGGAGGGGAAGAAATGTCTGCTTTATTGTAATTTCTCCATATTAAAATGTCTCTGTGTCCCTGGTCTCTTTTCACAGAACCCTGTTATCAGCATCACAGAAAATGTGCTGCATTTCAAAGGTTAGTATCTGGGCAGATGCTTGAAGCCCTCTGCATAGATCAAAAGGCATGATGGCAGTTTCTCTTTAAAAAAAAATTAAAAATAATTTATCTATCTATCTATCTGTCTATCTGGTCTGTCTGTCTACCTATCTTACCTATTTAGTTTGTTTTTGAAACAGGCTCTCAGTATACACCTTGGGTGGCCTGGAACTCCCTATGTAGGCCAGGATGGCTTTAAAGTCATAGAGATCTGCCCGCCTCTGTCTCCCCAGTGCTGAGATTAAGAGCATGTGCCACCATACTTCACAAACATATAAATATTTTTAAAACTGTATGTACATGTGTGTGTGTGTATGTGTATGTATGTATATGTATGACCTCAAAGGTCAAACAAGTGTGTCAGATTTTCTGGAACTGGAGGTACATATGGTTGTGAACAGACATATGGGTGCTAGGAACTGAACTCTGGTCCTATGTAACTGCTGAACTGATTCTCCATCCTCGATAGTTGTTTTTGTTTTTTAAATCAGAGTATTTGGAGCATGTAGATAGCTCTCTTATAGTCAAACATTTCCACATGTCAGTGGCGTTTGCATCTTTGATCCAAGCTGAAATAGAACCACTGGCACAGTACACAGACACACACGCAGACAAACACACATAAAATAAGTATCTAAACCTTCAATTTCTTAAAAAGAAACAAACAAACCAACAACTGTAATGGGGACAGAGATGGACAACTTACTGCATGTGTGCTAGGAAGGCGGTGGAGATGGGTGGGGATCAACCCCAAGGCTTCCCAAATGCTGATTATGCGCCCTGCCACTGCATCCAACCCTCAGTCCAGTGGAACATGTCTTTCCTTTTTTAAAAGAATTTTTGAGACATGGTCTTGCTATGTAGTCCAGAATAGCTCCAGTTTTGTAAAGGCTGGATTATAGGCCTGTATCCACCATGCCCAGGTGAATTTTTTTTTTGAGACTTTGCTGTTCTGATGGTCTCTGATTCCAAGAATCTGGCCCATGTTTTCTCTATAGCTCCTTAGTAGGCTTCCTGTTGTGCTCAAGATACTGGGCCTGTGTTCATAGGTGGCCAATGGATGGGTCTCCTTACTTTCTTGCCATTCTAATTTTCTAAGTAATTGTCTTTTTTTTTTTTTTTAATGGTACCTCAAGTAGTCCAGGCTGACTTCAAACTTGCCATGTAGCTGAGGAAGACCTTCAACATCTGACACTACTGTCTTTTTACTCCATAAGTGATGTGACTGTATATGTGAGCCAACCCTAGCTTCCTGGGGTTATTGGACAATGGAATTTCTGTTTCTCCTGCAGCTCCACCCACCCTGCTATACTTCCATGAAGTTACGGTCTGGCTTTGTTTTAAGATAGAGTTGTGGTGGTAGTACCATAGAATTAAGGATTCGGCCCACGAGCTGTTCTACTCTGAGGAATGGATGGTCTTAGAATATAGGAGCCATTCATAGCAAATATTAGGCAGGTTTTACTAAAATGGCCAGAGGTGGGAACCAAGAGAAAGACGGCAGAGAGTAGAGGGGAGGAGTGTCCTGTGGTAGTCTCTGGGTCTAGTGGTCATTGGCGCTTGGTCCAAGAGACTGCTTGATTTGGGAAAAGAGCCATGTCATGTCTCAGGGGTGGAGTGGCTACCTTAGGGATTGTTCCTCAGCTCAGCCCATCCTCTTTCCCGTTGCATTTGGGACTGCTAAAGGACAGGTTGGTTTCTGCCTTCATTCTGTCCCTGGCTGGAAGGTTTTAGATCAGAGCCATCTTTGAGTTAGTTCGTGTCTTAGTCAGGGTTTCTATTCCTGCACAAACATCATGACCAAGAAGCAAGTTGGGGAGGAAAGGGTTTATTCTGCTTACACTTCCATGTTGCTGTTCCTCACTAGAGGAAGTCAGGACTGGAACTAAGCAGGTCAGGGAGCAGGAGCTGATGCAGAGGCCATGGAGGGATATTCCTTACTGGCTTGCTTCCCCTGGCTTGCTCAGCCTGCTTTCTTATAGAACCCAAGACTACCAGCCCAGGGATGGCACCACCCACAATTGGCCCTCCTACTCTTGATCACTAATTGAGAAAATGCCTTACAGCTGAATCTCATGGATGTATTTCCTCAAGGGAGACTCCTTTCTGTGATAACTCCAGCTTGTGTCAAGTTGTCACACAAAACCAGCCAGTACAGTTTGTGTTTGCACTCTTTCTTTCTCTCTCTCTCTCCCCCCCCCCCCAACCTTTCTTTCCTCCCACCTCTCTCTCTGCCTCCTCCTCCCTTCCCCCCTCTCTATCTTTGTATTGGGACTTGAACCCAGGGCCTGGTGCATGCGGGCAGATAAAGACTGCTGGGCCATACCCCACTGCAGCCTGTCGTCATCATCTTCTTTTAAAATTTTTATTTATTTTATGTATATGACACGACACACCAGAAGAGGGCGCCAGATCCCATTACAGATGGCTGTGAGCCACCATGTGGTTGCTGGGAATTGAACTCAGGACCTCTGGAAAAGCAGTCAGTGCTCTTAACCGCTGAGCCTTCTCTCCAGCCTCCTGCAGCCTGTCTTAACACAGTCAGGATGGCAGAGACATCTGATTATTTTTCTACTCAGAATTTAGAATCAATGTAAATGGGAAAGTTAAATTTTACATATGTGAGCCCTTTGGGCCTTTCTCCTCTTCCTCTTCTTCCTTTTCTTCTTCTTCCTCCTGCTCTTCGTTCACCTTCTTTTTACTGTTATTGTACTGAGTATTATGCAGACTGTATTAAGTTATTGTAAATAGTCTAAAACAGATCATCAGTAATCATATAGAGTTCAAGTTTGCCCATAGTTTGATTTATCCAGCTGTTGAGTAGCTCTGCCCTCACGTTCCCATGCTCCCACACTTTTGATGGGAACTGTTAACTTTTGCCTTCTTTTCCAAAGCACTGGGTTGTTGATGGCCTTGCTGTGCTTAAATTCACAAAATCCACGTTCTTTTATTTGCAGCTCAGGGACATGGTGCCAAAGGAGACAATGTCTATGAATTTCACCTGGAGTTCTTAGACCTTGTGAAGCCAGAGGTATGCGCTCTGCTTTCTCATAACCTTTCTACTTTAAGCAGTGTGGGACATAAGGACAATCTGAAGAGAGCAAAGGGGAGTGATACTGTTGCATTTGGGACAGATGCTGTCGTGTGTGGACAGATGCTGTCGTGTGTGGACA
>JADRCH010000036.1:11599238-11619276 GCA_019843965.1 Rhynchomys soricoides
TGTGGGACAGATGCTGTCGTGTGTGGACAGATGCTGTCGTGTGTGGGGACAGATGCTGTCGTGTGTGGGGACAGATGCTGTCGTGTGTGGGAACAGATGCTGTCGTGTGTGGGGACAGATGCTGTCGTGTGTGTGGACTGATGCTGTCGTGTGTGGACTGATGCTGTCTTGTGTGGCTACCAAGCAGTGGGAATGCTGATGAGCCAGAGCACAAGAGCTGTATCTGGGCTTGGCCATTATTTGTGATATGAACTTCTATTTTTGCCTCATGTGTTGGATAAGGGTGCAGATGAAATCTCTAGCTCTCTTCCAGTTCTGGTATTCTCTTATTTTAGTGATGGCAGAGGAGAGTTGGGCCATAGCTGTTGAAGCCCTCACTGTAAGCTTTTCATGAGACTCAGTCACTGTGCCAGTAAGGATCACAGGAGGCAGAAAGGATAAAGGATTCAAAAAAGGAAAAATGCTGGGAGCATAGAAGCAGCTTCCTTCTTTTAGCCTCAGGAAGCCATGATTTGGTTCATGCGTCTTGCCTGGTGGCTTGAGTCTATGAATCTTATTTGCAGGAGATTGTTTTGTGGTAGCTCAAACAGCCCTGGCATGGGTGCTGAGAACATGGCATGCCCATGGAGGCAGAATGAAATGCCAGAAAAAGACACTGCTGCTCTTTCCACAGCCCTTGGTCTAGAATGTTCTCCACATATCATGGCTTGTAGAAGCAGAGATGGAAGAGGAAGAAACACCCATGCAGTTCCTCTGTGAAGCCACACCAGCACAGTGCAGTCAGTGCAGGAAAGGAGTTCTAACTCTGTTGCTTTCTCTCCCAGCCGGCATACAGGCTGACCCAGAGGCAGGTGAACATCACAGTGCAGAAGAAGGGGAGTCATTGGTGGGAGAGGCTCACCAAGCAGGAGAAGCGCCCACTGTTCTTGGCCCCCGACTTTGATCGCTGGCTGGATGAATCTGATGCGGAAATGGAGCTGAGAGCCAAGGTGAGTGAGTAGGCTAAGTTCTCATTACTGAAGATGAACTCGTGAGGGTTTGCTAGAGTGGGGACACATTGCACCCCAACTCGGAGGCTTGGCACATGGTTGTGGAATGCTCATCATGTAAGTGTAGCAGGCTGCTTCACTTGGGGTTCATATGCTGTTTCCTCAGGGCCAGGCTAAGATGATGGAGTCTCAGGGGGAAGGTAAAGTACCATCTTTATCACATGTCAAAGATATAGAGTCAGAAGCTGCAGCACTGTTGACACAAAGCTTGGGTCTGCTGGCCAAGTGTTTATGGGGTCCTCTCCCCATCCCACTGTGCTCTTTGGAAGGAAGTCTGCACAGGCCACACTTTTAGAGCAGGGAGTTTTGTTTCCATATCATTTGTTTGGAAATGTTTTACATGAGAAACTCCCCTGCTCTCTCCACTTCCTTATTCAGTCATTTCCATTATTTTATGTTTAGGATTATAATCTAACACTGTGTTTGTGGCTCACATCATCCCAGCTATGGCCACTGGGTACTCTTTCACTTGGCCTAGTGTGTCTTCCATAAAACTTCACCACTGTGGGAATTTTTTCTTTTCTCTCCACCCTTCCTTATGTTCTGACACGCTATAATCAGGTGTAGCTTGCATACCCTTTGCTTCAGTTCTAGAAGAACCATTTCTTTGAGGAGCTAACTTTTTTCTTTTTAATTTTATGTGTATTGGCATTTTGTCTACATGTAGTTTTGTGCTCACAGAGGCCAGAAGAAAGCATCAAATATGGATGCTAAGAATCAAACCTAGGCCCTCTGGAAGAGCAGCCATTGCTCTTAATCACTGAGCCACATCTCCAGCCCAAGCTGTCTTATTTTTGAAGAGTGATATTAGCACCCAGATCAACTGACAGTGAGGAAATACAGGTGTTCATCCTTACACCGACAGATACTGAGAGATGCACCTTTGTGTGTCTGTCTGTATATTAAGCTTACCATACGTCTACACTGACACTGGCTGTGATTTTAGCTTCTGAGAAAAACAAAAACAAAGCCCCACAGCTTATACTAGGAATGTATCATCTGAAATGGCACTTCCTACCCTATAACAAGCTGTGAGAGTACAGAGCTGCCCCAACTAGCTGGTTAGCCATTGGATGAGATACTACACTCAGTGCTCAGGCAGTGATCTGCAGCAGTCTCCGTAGAGCACTGAATGTGATGGGAAGAGGAAACCTGAGGGGGTCAGGTCATGCTCCTGGCACCTGGGAATTCTAACTTGTATTCTCGAAAATTTTCTGTCTAAATTCTAGGAGGAAGAACGCTTAAATAAACTCCGACTAGAAAGCGAAGGCTCCCCTGAAAGTAAGTGGCTGATGTGGCTACCAGTTAACCTGTGATGGGCTGGGTAGATGCGGCACGGTGGGAGAGTGGGGATTTACCCTGATGCAAACTGGGGTGAGTTTATGTTTAGTTTTAAGCTATGAATACCACACTAAAGCCTTACCCTTTCTTTCTGTTTGGGCTAGCCATGTTTGAATAAACCAAGGCTAATGCAGCAGAAAACCTTGGTCTTATGGACTAAGGGCAGACAACATTCACCTTGTGTAAGCAGTGGAAATGTGCGTGGACTAGGGCCTCACCCCTTCAGCCTGGCATCTTCTCCCACTTGATGTCTGGAGGGCCATGGCAAGGATGCCCGTGGTTATCAGTTCTCAAGGTGGAAAGTGTTCTGCATGTCTGTCTGTCTGTACCAGGTGCCTGTGGGGTGCTCCAGGAGACCAGAAGAGAGTGCTGGAGCTCCTGAAATGAGTTACTACCAGTTGCAAGCTGCCATATGAGTGCTGGGAACCAAATCAGGGTCCTCTGCAAGAACATCAAGTAGTCTTGACCACTGAGCTGGCTCTTTAGCACCTATTCAGAGTTTTTATTGTTGTTGTTGTTATTATTATTATTATTTGAGACAAGGTATCTTGGGTGGCCTAGAATTCAATATGTAGACCAGACTGGCTTTGAACATGCAGAGATTGGCCTGCCTCTGCCTCCTGAGTGCTGGGATAAAAGGTGTGTGCCACCCTTCCCAACTCTTCAGAATTTTAGAAAAAATTCATTTTATCTAAGCAAATGTTTATTGGAAAGAAGGTCTGTAAGTGAATATATAACGTTCGTGGTGATGGTGCTTAAGTCCAGAAGCTGCCTGTTACACACGCGGCCCGGGAAGCACTAGAGTAATCTAGGTGTGGAGCCTCATGAGTTCAGAGGTGAGGCTCATGCTGAATCAAATCTTTGCAGGGGCAGTATTTGGCACGCCATAAGGAAGGAAGGAGAGGGCTTTGGAGAAGTGGTTTCCAAATTGTGTTCTCTGGTACCTCAAGGGTTCCCAGAAATGCTTTGGAGGGGTAGATCTTGCAAGAAGCTCCACTTTAATTGACATAGACCTTGTGTTTTACATATTTAAGATTCTGAGTGAGTGTGTGTGTTGTAAGTGGTTTATAAAAAGCTTGAGTGACCAAGGATTTAGAGAAATCATCTTAAAAGAATAAAAACCTAGTCTCAAAAGAGGGTTAGTGGAGGCAAAGATCAACTCAAGGAGTCATCGTGATGAAGACAATTGCCTGCATGAACCAGAACTGAGTCTGTGGAACGCACACAAAGGTGAAAGGAGAATACTGACATCACAGAGGACTGATGTCACAGACATGTGACCTCCACACTGAGCCACAGCACATGCTCCTGCCTCCTCACAACAGGGATGATGATGATGATGATGATGATGATGATTTGTTTCAAAATTGCTTTTGGCTGTCCTGGAACTCACTACATAGACCAGGCTGGCCTCAAACTCACAGATATCCTCCTGCCTCTGCCTCCAGAGTGCTAGGTACTAACATGACTGGCCCAATAATAAAGTTTGCCAATTTTGATATTTACATTACCTTTTTTTTTAGTGTTTTAAACTTGATGTAGTTAAAAAAAAAACAACAAAAAAACCTTAAAACATGGATTTTTAGCATGCTAGATAAGACTTTAAACTGTGTTTCAGAATTCATGGTTTCCTGATGATAGATAGGGTTCTTTGTGCTGAGGAAGGAAGTATACATGTTTGCATTATGAAGAAGTTTGATTAAGTATCGTACATCTGGTGGCTTTTGGCCTTATGAGATGGGCTACTTTTTGTTTGATCACGCTACTGTGTTCTGGGCATCAGCCAAGTGTTGATGAGAGTATGGGTGACACAGTTGGCCTGGAGTCGGCCGAGGTTTTCCCCCTCTCTTGTGAGGGGGCTGTAAGGCCAAGCCCTTCCTGCCTCTGGCTGTGTCCTCACCCTGCCCATTCTCCCCAGGCTAACTACTTTTCTTAGAAGACATTCTCTGTCTCCCTCTGGCTTGTGCTGCAGCCTTCCATCCCATTGGTTTTTTTTTTTTTTTTTGGTTTTTCGAGACAGGGTTTCTCTGTGTAGCCCTGGCTGTCTTGGAACTCACTCTGTAGACCAGGCTGGCCTCAAACTCAGAAATCTGCCTGCCTCTGCCTCCCGAGTGCTGGGATTAAAGGCATGCGCCACCGCTGCCCAGCCTTCCATCCCATTGTTATCTCTTAGGAGGCAGTGCTAGGCTCTACTGTCTTTGTGTCCCCATTATACCCTTCACAGTGTCTGGTACACTGTATTGAGACAGGACTGGCTACATGGATATATGACCAAATGTTAGAATTGGTTTTTGTTTTTGTTTTTATTATGTATTCTTTCTATTATGTGTGCTAGTTTGACTTGTATGAGCTTTAAAAAGCAAACAAAACAAAACAAACAAACAGAAACCCCAAAAAACAACAAAACCCCCAAAATCCCAGGAATTATGTTAACTTCCAGGGCGGAGTTTTTCTCCTGAGCTAGTCAGGGCTATGAAAGGAAGCTGGTGAACATACAGGGCCGCCAGGTAAAGAGGGGATTCCAGTGGTCTAGTTCAGGGCTTCCCTCTGGGGTTGTGTTCAGTGGCTCATGGCCCTCTTTGCTTGGCTTGGCAGCTCTTACAAACCTGAAGAAAGGGTACCTGTTCATGTATAACCTCGTGCAGCTCCTGGGCTTCTCCTGGATCTTTGTCAACCTCACAGTGCGGTTCTTTATTTTGGGAAAAGGTGAGTATGAAATATCATCTACCTCAGTTGAGGTGGCTCTGTGCCTTGGAGATGAGCAGGCGCCTGCCCTTTCTGCCCTTCCCCATGCTTCCACGGCACTCATTGTCCAGGTCCTGGTGGAACAGGCTGACCGGAGCAGGCCTGGAGGTTTTGCTTCTGTGATGTGTTTTAAGGAAACCAGAACTACAGGCTAAGTCTCTGCAGATGTGACAGGTGGCATTAAGTTATAGACTCCTCATGTGTCTTCATCAGTAAGGAATTTCTGTGGAATATTCACTACTGTGGTTTGTGGAGCATATAGAAAGAGTTAACAGTAGCATAAACAGCACTTATGAGGCTAAAATTAATGCATAACTTGTTTTTCCCTGTTTGATTATAGCAGTTTGCAAATGAGCACTCAAAAAGATTAGAGAGAATACAGTTTTCCAGTAGTCTGAATGTAGGTCAGTTGACAGTTCAGTTTCTTCTGCAAAGTAGGTATGGGGGAAATAAAATTCTAATAGAAAATGTAAACTGTTTGAAAGAAGAAATGTTGAACATCCTCCTGTCTAACCCTGGATTTTCCACCTGCAGCCTGAGGCAGCGGAGCTGTTTAGCTGAGGAGTCTGTTGAAAGGGGAGGGACCATGAGTTGTTTTTACATCCCTGACACTGGACTTTGGGTAGCACAATGACAGGCTAGGATAGCCACATGCCTGAGGCTTACAGTCACCTGTGACCAGCAGCCTCCGTGTGATCACACAAGGAATGGAGAAATCTCAGGTGCAGTTACTCCCTGTGATTAGTATGGTTTTATCATCCTGGAAGGAAAACGGGGAACTTCAGATAGATAAACGGTCGCCTCGTTCAGCCTAAGATGGATGGTAGGTGGATGCTGAGTGGTTTGGTAAGACTTCTGGCTATAGGGCTGACAAGATGGCTCAGAAGGTAAGGGTGCTTGCTGCCAAGCCCCAAAATCTAGCTCCACCACCCACATGGTGGGAGGAGAGACCCAATGCCCCAAATTGTCCTCTGACAACCACATGCATGCCATGGCATGTGTGTAGATACACACACACACACACACACACACACACACACACGTTAAGTGTCATAAAGCATTTTAAGACATTAAGGCTATAAAGTGATCCAGTCCAAAAGCTGTCAAGTGAAACAGGCCTGTTGGCTAGTCGGTGATTATTTTTCAACTGTAATTTATTTTCCTATGGCCCCTCTTAGCTGAGGTTTTAGATTACAAATACATGGATAATGGTTGTATCTGCCAGAGGCTTGCTTTTTTCTTTGCTTTCTTATTTTGTTGTTGGGGTTCGGTTTTGGTTTCGTTGGGAGCATTTGGAGATATGCGTCGCTGTCTCAGTGATTCAGAGTGTATTTAGCAGGCAGGGCCTAGGAATCCCCCACTTTCTCCAGGATGCAGGACAGAGGACGGTCCTGCCTAGAATGTCAGTAGAGCCTGCTTGAGAAGTACTGCAAGGAAGAATACAGAAACAGTGTGTGCAGGCAGGGCTGGTGAGAAGACGGGGACTGACAGGCCTCTCAGGAAGTGCTACTCATGTGTGAGAGAGCCCCACAGTCCTGCCATGTGTGAACCTCATGTGGCCATTTTGAATTTTTATTAATAATTTACTGAAACAGTCTGTATTCTTAGATATTTAGACCATTTGTACAGTAATGCACTCAGAAATGTTTTAGAGGACAACCTTTAAAAATCGTTATCTCTTTTTAGGATGGATTCTCAAAATTCTAAGAATTATTCCTAAAGGTACAAACATTGTTAAGGATTTTGAAATCTAATGTTAAGGATTTTATTATTAGGGGCTGGAGAAATGGCTCAGTAGTAAGAACACTGGCTGTTCTTCCAGAGGACTTGGGTTTGATTCCCAGCAGCTATATGGTACACATGTCTGTAAGTCAGTTCCAGGTGACCAGATGCCTCCTCTGGTCTCCCATGGCAGCAGTCATACAAGTGGTACATAGACATACATGCAGGCCACACCACCAAACACAGTAAAAAATAGTAATAATAGTAATAATAATGACTTTTAAAAAGTTGTTCATTTTAAAATTTTAAAAAATTTTTAAAAGTGTATGTGCATATGAATGTGCAAATGAATGTTAGGTGCCCTTGGAGACCAGCTGAGGGAGCTCAAGTTACAGGTGGTTGTGAACTGCCTGATACAGGTGCAGAACCAAGCTCAGGTTCTCTTTCAGAGAAATGTGCATCTCACTGCTGAGCCAGCTCTACAGCCTTCCTGCTGTACTTATTCAATACTTTTATCTCTATGCAATTGAATTTTTGATTGCCCATATAATATAGATGATAGAGATTTAGCTTTAAATTAGAAGAGGTAATTGATCTGAAAAGAATTAGCATTTTGTCTTGTACACAGATTATTTTTTTTCTTTCAACAGATAGTAACAGAATGAAAGCTAGGTGTGCCTTTGTCTTTGTTTTTTTAACCAGGAGGAGGGGACACAGGGTCTTGTGTTCGCTTTCTGGAGATAAAGGGAGTTCCTTCTGGGAGTCCTGAAGCCTGTCCTGGCTGAGGGGAGAAACATGAACCTGACTCTGTGTTTGTTTTCTTTCCCAAGTTCCCTGACTGTAAGGTGTGGTCTAGGTGGAGAAGTTGCCTCTGCTAGATCACGTGGACTGACCATCATGTGTGCTTGTGCCCTAGAGTCCTTCTATGACACGTTCCACACCGTGGCTGACATGATGTATTTCTGCCAGATGCTGGCACTAGTGGAAACCCTCAATGCTGCGATTGGGGTCACGAGATCCCCAGTGCTGCCTGCTCTCATCCAGGTATGGAAGGGCTGTGTGAGAACAAGGAGTGAAAGATTTCAGGATGTACCCGGTGGATAGGCCACAATGTGCCATGCTTCAGTTATTAGACTTACTTACTTGCATAGGCTAGTGCCATTTCATTTCAGCATGTAGGGAGGTTTTATTTTTTTCATTTTAATGAGCTAGGGTCTCTCTAGTCCTGGCTGTCCTAAAATTTGCTCTGTAGACCAGTCTATCCTCAAACTCAGAGATCCTCCTTCCTCTGCCTCACAAGTGCTGGGACTGAAGCTGAGCACCACTGTGCCTGGCCTTGAAGGAAAAATTTTAAAGCACTGGTATTTTCCAAAGCATATTTTCACGTTGCTGGCCTGTTTTGTTGTTTATCTATCACACTTTCAAGAAATGATAAAATTATAAAGAGCTTCTTGCCTAGGGAATTTTGATTTTTCAGGCAAGAGCAGAGAAGCCTGTCTCTTGGTTTGATTAGGTGGCTTTAGCTGCTAAAGTTTAGCAACTGGAAATGTTTTTTGTTCCCTTCCATACCTTTATGCTACCTCAGTCAATTATTGTCCTTGGCCTGCTTCTTAGCAGGTCACATACTGTGAAGAGCACACAGCCCACCCGCAGAGACAAGCAGTCGGCATAGTTGCTGGTCTCATCTCAGTGCTGATTTTATGTGCGCTGTGTGCTTGTCCACCCTCAGCATGCATTCTCACAGCGTCAGATGCATGGTGAGAGGTATTAGTTAATGCAGCAGACTTTATTATTTATGGGTGTTTCTTCCCTTAGGAAGAAGCTGTATTTAGTTTGAAAAGTAACAGGGGTAGTGTGTGATACAGTAATATATATCCTGTATGTGAAGAACTATGGTAAGAATTCAGGTTTTTTTGTTTGTTTTTATTTTTGCCAAGTGTAAGGAACAGACTCAGAATCACCATCTATCTAGGGAGTACCTTTCATGTAGGACACAGTGGGTGTGAAGTTCTGGGCCTGGGCAAGGTTATGTGCCTGGACAGGGCTTATTTTGGCTTGGAAGTGGGTGCTAACTTTGCGACAGGTTGACTGAAGTACTTGTATATTGAGAGGTTACTAAGCAGTATGAGGACAGGATCAACTCAAGTGACAGTTCCTGGATACTGAGCAGATCAGTAAGAAGGCAATGGAGACAAAGCCCAGGAAGCAAGGGAGGAGTCACCTTGTTGCTCTTTGAGGAAAGATTAAAGAGTCTGGCCTGGTACTTAAGTAGTTCAACATTTTCTGTATAAAATAATCATGGTCAGTAGACTAAAATATGTTTACTTGGCTTTGCAGAAACACTGTAGAGAATTCTTTTTGAGGAAACATGGCAGATTAGGTGGCTGGATGAATATGCATGCTGCTAATGTAGATACAGGAAGGAAATACCAGTTTGGTGATGAGCAGGTGAAAAACATGAGGTGGCTTTGGGCATGCAGAGCTTAGCTGAACAGCCATCTGCAAAACTACAGAACTCCAAGCTCAGTGGTAAGCTCTCACAAGGTGTGGGAGATGTGAAGCAGAGAAGTTGGAGCCTTCCCTCATAGAGCAGAGACTCGAGAGCTGCCGGGACAGTGAAATAATTAAACTCCCCCACCCTGGTCTTGTCACAAAACCTGTCTTAAGTGTCAGTCTTTCTAGAGGAAGGGGATGTACTGTGTGTGAGCTGGCATAGTGTAGCCCTAGCACTTGGGAAGTTAAGATGGGAAGGTCTTAAGTGTAAGACCAGCCTAAAGTAGCTGGTGAGATCTCTCAACAAAACAAAACAAAACAAAACAGTAAACTCAGATCTCCAGAAGGATCTGTAATAAAATTCCTGTCTCCTTGCTGTTTGCACAATCCTCATGCTACAGACCTTAAAGTGATCCTCAATTACTGCCACCCTCAGACTCCATAAGAAGCAAACAAATCTCTTCTGTTAAAATTGCCTTTGGGGGCCAAAGAGATGGTTCAGTGGTTAAGGGTACAAGCTGCTCCTGTAGAAGATCTGAGTTTGGTCACTCCCAACTACCTCTGATGATTCCAGTTTTAGGAGATCTCTACCTCTGGCCTCCAAAAGCACCCGTGTTCACATACAATTATTAAAAATAAAATGAATTGGGTTGAAGAGTTGGCTCAGAGGTTAAAAGCACTTCCAGAGGTCCTGAGTTCAATTCCCAGCAACCACATGGTGGCTTATAACTATCTATAATGAGATCTCTTCTGGTATGCAGGCATACATGTAGGGAGAACTCTGTATACATAGTAAATGAATAAATCTTTAAAGTGGGTTGAAGGGCTGGAGAGATGGCTCAACAGTTAAGAGGACTGACTGCTCTTCCAGAGGTCCTGAGTTCAATTCCCAGCAACCACATGGTGGCTCACAACCATCTGTAATGGGATCCAACCTCTTCTGGTGTGTCTGAAGACAGCTACAGTGTACTCATATACAGAAAATAAATAAATATTTTTAAAAATACGAAGGAGAGCCTAAAGTGGGTTTAAAAAAATAAAATGATTCTTAGAAAAACTTTGTCTCGCCAGGCAGTGGTGGCACATGCCTTTAATCCCAGCACTTGGGAGACAGAGACAGGTGGATTTCTGAGTTCGAGGCCAGCCTGGTCTATGGAGTGAGTTTCAGGAGAGCCAGGGCTACACAGAGAAACCCTGTCTCAAAAAACCAAAAAAAGAAAAAGAAGAAAAACTTTGTCTAAAAGAATTTATAGATTGGTTTCCAAAGAAAATGGGAGGCTTCCAATCAAAGATCATAAAACCAAAGATACAAGATGTTTGTGCAAGAAATAGCAGAAGCAGCTGTGAGAATTAGCGCTTGCAGAATAGAAAACATTCGTGTGGTGGCTGGACTGTGGAGGCAGGTGGATGTCTGTGAGTTTGAGGCCAGCGCAGACTACATACAGGGTGCATTCTAGGACAGCCAGAGCTGCAGAGAAACCCTGCCTTGGGAAAAAAGAAAGACATTTCTTTAGTTGTGAGCCTGCATAATTCACCATGCCTCTCTTTTCTTCAGCTAGCAACAGGCATCTAGGTTGCTTGCATCTGTTCTTATTATAAGTAGGGCTAAGCTTTGCTTTTTAAAAACAACAACAAAACAAAGCTTTACAATCTTAGCACAGTCCAAAAACACTTTGATTAGAACTGAATTTATCAGTAAATATGGGAATAATATTGAGTTTTACAATTAAAGAAAACTAGGTCTTATACTTTCTGTTCTTTCTGTTCCTTCCTGTATTGTAAGTTGTCCACTAATTTTCTCTTCAGCTGTGCCTAAAATACTTTTAAAATGATTAAGCGTTAATTTTTGATCACTATATTTTCATTAATAGGATTTCTACTTCCTTCCTTTTCAAATCTGCTTCTATCTTTTCCTTTCTTACTTCCTGCCTAGGTAGCCAGTGCTCTTTAAACATGAAAGCTTCGGGGTTTTTTGTTTTGTTTTGAGACAGGGTTTCTCTGGGTTTAGCCCTGGCTGTCCTGGAACTCACTCTGTTGATCAGGCTAGTCTTGAACTCAGAGATCAAGGTGTGCACCACCACAGCCTAGCATAGTAAAGGAAATTTTGATACATGCTACAACCTGGGTGGCTCCTGGGTACATCGTGCTAACTGAAATGAACCAGCCCCTGAAAGACAAATGCTGTGTCATCTTCTTACATGGTGTATTTAGAATAGTCAGAAACAAGAGACAGGAAGTGGAATGGTGGCTGCCAAAGGCTGGGAGATTGGAGGGCCCCTTTGGGAGTCACGGTGTCAGTTCTGTAAGATAAGTTCTGGAGTTGCACTGTGGTGGTATTGTGCATACCTCTGATACAGCCACATGTACGTGATTACTGTAAGGCCAGGTGTAGGCACATAACTTTAGTCCCAGCACTCAGGAGTCAGAGACAGGTGGATCTCTATGAGTTCCAGGCCAGCCAGGACTACATAGCATAACCTTGTCTCAAGGAAGGAAAAAAAAAAGAGGTGTTACTTCTATGTTAACAGTGTAAAGAAATGGCTGGCTGGCATGGTGATGCATTCTTGTACTGCAGCTGCTCTGGCATTGAGTGTGGGTTAGTTTAATAAATACAGAAACAAGTTACAGAGTAATCCGTACGGCTTGAGTTCTAAACAGCTAAATGATAGGCGCATGAGTGCTGCAGAGATGGCTTAGGAGGCAAAAGTGCTTGATGCTTTTTCAGAGGACTTGAGTTTGGTTTCCAATACCCATGTTGGGTGGCTCTCAACCACCTGTAGCTCCAGCTCTAGAGTATTGAATGCTGCCTTCTGGTCGCCACAACCGTCCACAGACAAGTGGCACATATACATATATACATAAAAATAAATCTTAAAAAAATTCCATGAAATAGCATGTTTGTAGGTCCCATGTATCAGCACCAGGCTGTGTAGACATGCAGAGTAATGATGAGCACAGGACAGTATTACATACAGTACAGCAGTCACTGCGTCTGTAATGCTCTGTTCCTTAGTGTGGGCTATGGAGGCACCGTGCTCATTGGTGTTACATGTGTGTACGTGTGTATATTAATGTTTACGTGTATGTGTGTGTGCTTTTGATACTGGAGAGACAGAAGATAATAACTCAGTGTTATAAAGGATCTACTAAACTTGCTTAGGAAATACTAAGTTACACTGAGTAGAGTTTAACTAAAGGAATGCTCCTGGGTTCTCTTATGAAGAAGAGCATGATTCTGCCAGGCTGGCAGGGTGACCCTGGGCAACAGCTGTCTGGTACAGCAGCCCTTGTCTGTTTGGAGACAACTATGATAATGTTTTTACGTTGGAAATCTCTCCATTTGTCCAAACAACCAGTCCTTGAGATTTCTGACTCTGTGAAACATGTTTATATGCTCAAAGTATAACTTGGGTCCCTAAAACTATATAAGCTGATGGGGTTTCTATTCAGGCTGGTTCCCTTTTGTGCACTAGCCAGAACCAGTTTTATGGTAGTATTAAACTCTAAGTGGAGGAGTGAGTCCTCACTGGGAAGGCATGTTCTCTATCACTTTAACGTACATGTTCTGTAGATGTACACACAGAAAAGCTCCTGTTCATCTAGAAAGACTGCTTTGTAACAAGGGACCATGAAATGGCTCAATGGGTAAAAGTTCTGAGCCTGACAGCCTTAGTTCAGTTCCTGGGAGAGAACCGGCCCCTGCAAGTTCATCATGGCTCACTCCCTTCCACCCACACACACAACAAAACATTTTAAAAAAGGGAGCATTTGTAAGTGCATGCACATGCTGTGGGAATGCAGACAGATATATGTATCTGCACACACAGATACATACAATATTTAAATTTTCTCTCTCTTTTGGATCTTTTTAATAGTTTCTTGGAAGAAATTTTATTCTGTTTCTCATTTTCGGGACCATGGAAGAAATGCAAAACAAAGCTGTGGTTTTCTTTGTGTTTTATTCATGGAGCACAATTGAAATTTTCAGGTGGGTACAAATGCTTGCCCATCTCTGGAATGTATGTTGCTGCTTTGGCTGGAAGTTTCACTTGGTTTGGGACTAGGATTACACATGTGACGGTTCTAGCTGTATATCAGGGTGCTTGGCAGTGGTAGACAGACTGTTTTAAAGCACTGATTAGAGCCCAGGCTGTAGGGACCAAAGAACAAGAGAATGAAAGACCCATCTCACTACAAATTCAAGGTCTCACTGTTGTGTTGTAAAGACCCAAGGCCCATCCAGGAGGGAAGGAAATACTTGAAAAGTCTAGAGGAAGGCAAGGTTGAAGCAACAATCCAGGCTGGATGGGTTAGTTAAGAGAGCCTTCCTGTAGGCATGGTAAGAGGCTGTAACTAAAGAGCACTCTCATCTTGAGCGTAGCTTATCTATATTTTTCCCTCTAAGGGGCTGAGGCAGGAAGATTGCCATGCATTTGAGATCAACCTGACCTACACACTGGGACTCTCAGAAACAAAACAGTCTATCAGTTAAGCAGTGTTCCTTTTTTAACCTCCCTTCCATCTTCTTTGCTTTTTCCCATTGTGTCATACACAGTGAGGCTTCTGCAGGTTGCTTCCTCAGCTCTAGGTTTGTATAGAGACAGTTTGACAGGCTTCCTGGTGCAGTGGGACGAGGCAGTGGTACCTGAACCACGTCTTATTGTGCTTGGGTCTGAACCCTCCGGCATGCTGGATACAAAGATTTGAAATAGAGTCAAGGTCTTTGACAATAACATTTTGGAAAGAAAATAATTTCTTGTGATTTTTTTTTTTTAAATTTCTTTTTTCATTTTTGAGACAAGGCCTCACTATGTAGCCTTGGCTGCCCTTGAATTCAGAAATCTTTCTGCCTCTACTTCCTCTGTGATGAGACTTAAAGGCATGGACTACCTTGCCCAGTGTGATGTCTCATTAAGACTGAGGATTTCTGATTCTAGATTAGAGGCTTTTTGTATAATTTTATAGAATCATTCATTTATCCAGAGGCAGTTTGACATCTCTACCTACCAGGAACATAAATGAGAGCTAGGAATAAAGCTAACTAGGTTCTAAGCATCCATCATGTAGCTGAACAAAGAATACACTGAGCCTGCTAGTAGAATTCACAGCCTTAGTGAGTGGGAATGGCGTCTAATGGGAGTTTGTGACTAGCTAAGCCAGGACTGTAATTCTGTTCAGAAGCCACGTGCTGCAGGTGGAGGACTGTTTGTTGTCTGAGAATGCTCATTGTACGGGCTGGTTTTGTGTCAACTTGACACAGCTGGAGTTATCACAGAGAAAGGAGTTTCAGTTGAGAAAATGCCTCCATGAGATCCAGCTGTAAGGCATTTTCTCAATTAGTGATCAAGGATGGAGGGCCCCTTGTGGGTGGTACCATCTGTGGGCTGGTAGTCTTGGGCTCTATAAGAAAGCCAGCTGAGCAAGCCAGGAGAAGCAAGCAAGCCAGTAAGAAACATCCCTCCATGGCCTCTGCATCAGCTCCTGCTTCCTGACCTGCTTGAGTTCCAATCCTGACTTCTTTAGTGATGAACAGCAGCATGGAAGTGTAAGCTCAATAAACCCTTTCCTCCCCAACTTGCTTCTTGGTCATGATGTTTGTGCAGGAATAGAAACCCTGACTAAGACACCCATCTAGGGTGGGATTCAGAACCTGCAGTGGCTGTTATCTTTGATTTCTGTTCTCCATAGGTACCCCTTCTACATGCTTTCCTGCATTGACATGGACTGGAAGGTGCTCACGTGGCTTCGTTACACTATGTGGATTCCCTTATACCCCCTGGGATGTTTGTCAGAAGGTATTTTTAGAAACTTTAGGTTCATAGTATAGCTCTCAGGGGTGCCCATGTGGCTAAGAGCTGGTTTTCTCTCTGCCAGCCTTAGTCTAATCAATGTGGTATTAAGACCTCAGACCTTTCTTCCAGGTGGCCTCTTTCCATACTCTTTGTATGACTGTTCAGAGACATGGGTCTCATGGCATAGGGTTTGGAAGCTGGGTACTTACTCCTGTCTGTGCTGCATGCTTTTTATTTAATATTCCAAAGGGAGATCTATTGTAACTTCATTTTATTAGACAGCCCCTAGTGAGTAGATCAGGCAGGAATTTCCCCTCCATTTTATAGGTGAGGAAACAGAAGCCCAGTGCTAGGCTCTTCTCATCCGTGTCCTGACAGCTTAGAGGCAATGTGAGAAGTCTGGGAGTTTTCTGTATAAGGGGGGAGGAATCATCTCCTGCAGCTTCAGGCTGAGCTGTGAGGCCTGAGGTGCTGAAGGCTGATGCTTCAGCCCCTGTTCCATTTGCTTCTCACTGTCTGTTTGTTTTCAGCTGTGGCAGTGATCCAGTCCATTCCAGTATTCAATGAGTCAGGAAGGTTCAGTTTTACTTTGCCATATCCAGTGAAGATGAAAGTCAGATTTTCCTTCTTCCTTCAAGTCTATCTTGTAATACTATTTTTAGGTAAGTACTAGCTATGTGTAAGTCTCTTGTCATGTTTTAGACAGGATAGCTAAGTGGCTCAGTTTTGGCATCCTCATTATAATCCTACTTCTGAAAGAGTGGCCAGGGAAAGGTTGTGTTTGTGTAAACAGACCCAGTAGGAGAAAGTATGCTGCATATATGGAAATCTTTCAGGTTACAGTAGCTGAATTGTGACTGTTCTGTCAATGGGAGTCTGTCATACATGTGGACACTGAGGAAATGCTCTGTCAGTGGGAGTCTGTCATACATGTGGACACTGAGGAAATCCCACACATCGTCTCCTGACAAACCACTCAGAGCTCCTCTAATGACAGCAGGAGATAACTCTGCTGCCCGAATTCTAACCTGCTAGGGAGCTGAGGAGGAAAGAGAGCTGTGGTAAAGGGAGGTGAGGTGGTGATGGCCTTCGAGCAGTGAGCTTGTTGGGAAGCACCCTGCTGATCATGACCGCCTTAGTAATTTAGGTTTGTATCAAACACAAGTTCTAGATTAATTCATAAAAACTAAGAACTAACGGGAACAAGAAATAAACTTTAATTACTTGAAAGCCATTGTAACTCACAGGAGTCCCTTTAAATGTTCCTTTGGTTCCAGGTTCATGGACTTTCAGTCAGAAGCCTGCTAGGACTGTGGCTTCTGTAGACTTAGCCTTCTTGATAGGCCAGAGCATTAGTTCTGAGCTCACTCTTGTTGCTGCCACAAACCCTGTCCGTGCGGTTACTCCTGACATGACTTGACTGAGTGAGTTAGACAACTAGAGGCCTTGGCGCTTTCTGTAGCACTTAACAGTAGAAATGCAAGCCATTATTCAGACTGGCAAGGCTCAATGCAAGAGAAAGAGGGAAGGGAACAATAGTGAACATCTTAGAGGTTGCCACCCTGAACAGCAAGATGAACACTACAAATATCCTGAGAAATTAAAAAGCCTAGTGATCTCCATCATTTAGTGTGGGAGATTATACTGCTTAGGAGGTCCCCAGATCCATTTAAAAAGTTAGAATCCTGTGTGGTGGCTCACATTTGTAATCACAGCAGCAGGGAGACTGAGGCTGGAGGACTGCCTTAAATTCAAGGCTATTTCAGGCAATAGAGTAAGGTCCTGTCTCCAGGAAAGAGTGGAAATATTTTAATATGTACTGACCCTATTACCTATCTTTTTTGTTAGTATTGCTTAATTGAAAGATATGTGCATGTTGTTATTCAAAATGAAGTCAATCCAAAATTCACAATTTTGGGTCTTAACCAGGTAGTATATGTTCATAGGCCAAGGAATTTTTTTATGCACATTCTTTCATAGTAAGTCTATGAGGTGTTTTTATCCCTGTTGTACAACTGGAGGAACGGAAGTGAGAACTTACTGGTTGAGTAGAATTGAAACGCACCTGAAGTCCTGTTTCCTCATATACTGCATTGTACTTCTAGACTGTGGCTTACTATGTGTTCTTGAATAGCCTTCCAACTCTGATTTTGGCATTCATTAAATGTATATGGGGGCCAGGCAAAAAAATCTTGAACTTAATCATCTGTGCAGGGTGAATTGTATTGATGACCGTATCAATATTAGAATGTGTCAAAACATGAGATAGTCAATCAGATGAACAGATTATAGGCATGAGATAAATACATATGATAGAAAGTTAGATCCAGAAGCTGCTCACTAGACAAAGGTTATCTTGTCTAAATCTGCATAAGAGATCATGAGCAGTGAGGCCACAAGCCCTGAGGAAGGGCTGGGCCACCTCTACCAAAGCACCGCTGTGGGTTAAGCTGTATCTGAGCAATAGATTTAGTGCTGTGAGGCCTGGGCACAAACAGCAGATACCTCAACTTCCCTGTCACAAGGACATTTCTAATCAGTTGTTTGTTTTTCCCCCCAGGGTTATATATTAATTTTCGTCACCTTTATAAACAGCGCAGGCGGCGGTATGGACAAAAAAAGAAAAAGCTCCACTAAAGATAAATTTAGTAGCTTCATCTGAGCTGAATCTGATTCTTACTGTTTTACCTTCTTGTACGGATGTCAGGGGTTTTGTTTTGTTTTTTAAAATAAGGCTGTCTCTTTTCTCAGTAACATTCCTGAATCTACTGTCTTTATCTAAGCGCTGTACTTGCATGACATGGATATCTGGTATCTGACAAGTTCATTTTGTGTATTTAATGACAAAGGTGGCCCTCCTCATGTCTGCTCTTTCCTACAGGCACTGTCTGTCTTCAGTTAGGGCTTGGTCTTTCTGCTACTGCTTGTGAAAACTGAAAAAAACAACACTACATCTTCCATTGCAAATTGTCAAAAGTGACCCAATATATTTTATAACCAAGCTGATATTTGTGTGGTGGGATAGCACTGACTTTTTGAAAATCAGGTAAACGTGGTCATTGACATTTTCTGAGTCAGAGTAGGACTGGAGAACACTTCATATTTGATGTCCTTCGGCTAAAGACATTGATTACTATAGCACTTAGCAGACATTGAAGAGGCAGAGTGATTTAGAGAAACTAATCAGAACCTGGGACACCATGACTACTTCATTCCTAGTTAAATCAGAGCTGCCTGCCACACTGGAGAAAGGGAGCATTACTTGCAGAACAGATTATATAAATCCCAAATGTGAATGGCTGCAGGGGTCAGAAGGGAACAGAGATGCAGGAGCCAGGCAGGAATCAGCTGTGGTAACGATGCCCGTGGCAAACTCAAACACTGAAGTTAGGCCAGACATACCTAAAAGCTGTCTTGGGCTGCACACAGATGCACAGTCAATCTATAATTCTTGGGGCTAGCTCAGTTACTTGTGTGTTTCTCTGAGTAATTGGTGAGACTACTTTTTTGAACTGTTTTTTTCCTTGTTATTAGATTTTTCTTTGTTTTTCAAGATAGGGTTTTTCTGTGTATCTTTGGCTGTCCTAGAACTCACTCTATAGACCAGGCTGGCCTTGAACAGAGATCTGCTTGCCTCTGCCTCCTGAGTGCTGGGATTAAAGGCGAGAGCCACCACAGCTTGTTTTGTTTTCGTAAAAAAAAAACAAAAAAAACCCCAAAAAACTGTGTGCAGTAGGAACCTGAGCTGGGAATTCTTCCAAAATTCCTGCAGGAAACTCTCCCAAAGGGGAACTGATTCAGAATACAGACTGTAGGGTTGGCCACTGTACAAGACATTTTCAGTCTCTACCACGTTCCATGTAAACCAAGTGGTGAAATAACACCAGAAAAAAGAGGTTGAGAGTGGTAGCTCCCATCTTCCTCTCCCTGTGGTCTTGGGGGAAAGGAAGGAGACTTGTGTAGTCATAGTGAGCCCAGAGTGGATTAGTGTTTAAACTGGCTGCTCTGACACACCTCATCTCACCCAAGAGTATTTTCCAGGTCTGCAGCTTCTGTCAGTGATTGTTGTATTACCTTCCGCCGTTCCTTCCACTGACCGGGGACAAACCTGGCAGTTCAGCTTTGCAGTCAACTATGCTGTATCCCTGTGCAAAATCCCATGTTCTAGTTGCTGTTAGTATCCCCTTTGTTGCTGTCTGAGAAAGTGAAAGATTGTGTATTTCTATTAAAAAAAATTTACAGTCAAAATCCTAATAACTTGTGCTTAAAAATTATTTCATTCATGATTTTCAAATGGATAAAGTGCTTTGTTGAGGCCCAGAGACTCTGGTGGGAGCCTAAGGGAGCTGTAGGCAGACAGGAAGCAGCTGGGTGAGCACTGCAGACACAGCCTGGGAGGCCTGACTCTCCCATCATTGCCCTCAGAAGCACCGGCCAGTACCTGGCTGAGGTACAAAGTTTGATCATTGTCAGAAACTAGGAAGTTATACGGGACCCAAGAAACACTGGTTCTTAGGAGTCTGACATTTCTGACATTTTGGAAGCTGTATTCAAGGGATAGGTTAGATCAAAACACCACTTGTTTCTAAGTACACTCATTTTATAGAAAATCAAATACTTTTCATTTTAAAACATGAACAGGAGTGAATCTTACACATACTGTGGTTACAGTCTAAAAATTTGTACCTTGAGATACACCAGAAGCACCTGAGCATCACCACTTGTATTTTATAAGTTCTAAGAAAACTGGAACTCGATGGCATCAGGTTTATACTTAAGGCAAGTTCTAGACATCTAGATTGCTTCTTCCAAACACAGAAGTTTAAGAATGTTTTTATAATTGAGACCTGAAAAGTCACTTTCTGGATGCTGGAAGGCCCTTGCTGGTTAGGCTTC
>JADRCH010000036.1:11619286-11719996 GCA_019843965.1 Rhynchomys soricoides
GAAAAGTCACTTTCTGGATGCTGGAAGGCCCTTGCTGGTTAGGCTTCTTCCTGAGCTCTCTCATCTGTCCAAGCGTCTCAAGAGCTGTGCCTATCATGGAACAAAGGCTGTTTCTGGACCTAAAGACGGAGCCCCAGACAACCAGCCCTCAGAGGGTCAGACTGCAGTAGAAACATTCAAACGGGCAAATGCTGTTTCTGGGAGAGCTAAAGAATGTTTAACTCTAAATTGCTTTCATACAAAGTGAACATGAGAGCTCCAGACTCAGCATCACATTCTTTCAGTGCTGCTCCCCGAGAAGTCTGTGTGCAGGGGTGTGATGTTGTGGTCGTATGCAGCATACTCAGAGGTGCCAGTGCTGGCCAGCTTGAGCTGCTGGGCAGCGTGGGTGAGCTGGAACGCAGCGTCTGGGTGGGCTGTGTCAGGCAGCAGGGTGCACTCCCTCTCCAGCATGTCGGCCACCCCTTTAAGCAGGTCCAGGAAACCAAAGGCTAAGGCAGCTTTTCGTAACCTGTTCAGCTCCTGAAACACATGGATGGTTCTCTCCATACAAGTTCTAAGCACTCCGCTTAGAGTCAGTTCTCTCTGACCCTCACTTAGGAAGCTTTTTTACACAATAACCAGGGACAACAGTGTGATGCATAACTGGCAAGTGATGTCTGCAGCCTGCCCAGCAGCTAGATTAGTCAGAAAGCCGATCACAGTTAATGCAGTTATGCCAAACACAGCAAGCACCTTGCATACAGGGTTCGAGGTGACTCTGGGGACTAGTTTCCCTCTCTTAATGAGGCATGGAAAAGGCTGGTTCCAAATGTCAGCCTCAGTCTGGTGCCTCTCTGATTAGACGTGGAGTGAGCGACAGTGAACACATCTGGAGGGGACAGCAGAGAAAGCACCCCATCAACCACTGGGGCATGTTGTGGGCAAGCTGGGTGGCTGCTGTGCTCTCAGCAGCCTTGTTTACACAGGGAGGAGACCCCTTCCTCATCCACTTGAGGAACTGAAGCAGCCAGTTGTCAGGCCCTTTCTAATTCTCAGACATAAAGCTGGTTATAATGTATCAGGAAAGATAGGGACCACCTCACTACTATACAAGCATGCTTTCTTAAACAGAACACCAGGAAGCATGTGTACAAACTGTAGAGATGGGCTGCAGCTAAGACTAGGTCAAGGACTTATGTGGATTACAGAATTTGGGGTCTGGCTGGCTGAGAAGCTTTCTGGTCGAACTCTGATTAAAACTGTACTTTGTCCAATTTTCCCAGATTGCTAGTAACTAGACTTAAAGACAACAGTGATAAAGGTAGTAAGATGATACTCAGACAAGGTAGGTGTGCTCTCCAGAGGAGATGC
Organism: Rhynchomys soricoides; assembly: GCA_019843965.1. Taxonomy (NCBI): domain Eukaryota; kingdom Metazoa; phylum Chordata; class Mammalia; order Rodentia; family Muridae; genus Rhynchomys; species Rhynchomys soricoides. The sequence continues at coordinate 11,620,640 of JADRCH010000036.1, forward strand.
TAACCTGAGGGTGAATTTTATTTTTATTTACATTTTTGTGTGTGTAGGTGTTTTTTACTACACACATACACACACACACACACACGTGTGCAAACCTGGTGCTCTCAGAGGGTCAGATCCTCTGGAACCAATGTTACAGATGGCTGTGAGCCACTGGGAGTTGAACCCAGGTCCTCTAGAGCAGAAAGTGCTCTTTAACTTCTGAGCCATGTCTCTAGCCCCTATATACTGTACTTTAAAATTAACAGGCTAAGGCCTACCTTACACTGCACTTAATCTAATTCAGCCAAACTCCAAAAGGACAAGGGGGAAAAACAGTGAGTCTAGCCAGATCTCTGAGTTCCAGGCCAGCCTGGTCTACATAGCAAGCTATAAGCTAAGCCAGTGAGAGCCTGTCTTTAAAAAAAAAAAAAGTGAGCCTAAATGTCCCTACTCTACTTCATCCTTGTCACTTTGGTCCTTCCAGCAGTGTGGTTCTAGATTAGCTAGGCATGATTACAAAGCACATCCATTCCCTTACACTAACTGTTGGCTCGTCATTCCTGGAGGCAGCTTCTGTTGTGTTCTGGGACATTCCCTAGGAACCACATATATTGCTTGCCTGGGTTAGCCCTACTACCCACAAAGGGTGGTGAGGTTGTGCTGGGATTCATGGTTCCTTGGAGCTGCTTGCCTGAGCCCCTCACAGCAACCTTCTGCACAGGACTGGGTCAGTTAAGCACTTCAACTGTATTGTGAGGGAGGAACAGGCTAGCCACTCCTGATTGGACCGGTAGGAAAACGGACACATGCACACCTCACTGTAATCACTGTACACATTCATACTTCTACCCACTACCAAGGGCACATCCCCTAGGCCCACCTTTTCCTATGTCTCACCTTATAGAATGTTTGTGTTTTTTCAGGGAGCTTCCTTGCATTTCTTAAGATCTTCTGTACATCTGTCTATGAAGCATAAAAACAATTCAACATTAGAATTCTGTGGCTTTGGAGAAAAAAACCAAATGGGTAGCTTTAAGTGTTTAGAGACATGGAAATAAGGACAGACATTGTGTCAACATGGAGACTCCTTCTGAGGTGCTATCAGTGTTTTTCTCAACAATGGCTAAAGCACTATCCTCTTTTAAAAAGCTTGATTGTAGTAAACTAATAATTGTCTCATAGAAAAAGACCCAGGATACCCACCTAGGCTAGATCATCAATGGGAAAAGAGTAACTGAATGAATACAGAAGAAGGAAGTTGAACCTTTAGCTCACAGGGCATTATTAAAAAATTCAACTTAAAATAGGGCTGGAGAGATGGTTCAGTGTTAAGCATACAAGGGTTTCTTGTCTGGAACTAGACAATGCCAATGATCATCCACTAACAAACAGTGTTCAACCTGTACATTTTTAAGTGGCTACAATGGTAAGTTTAATATTTACCTTTCTACCCCACTCCTACCCCACCCCCCACCAATCCCCAAAACAATAAAACAATAACAGCCTGTTTTAGTGAAGCCTTTAATCTCAGCACTCAGGAGGCAGAGGCTAAGGGATGCTTATGAGTTTAACCCCAGCCTGGTTTACATAGCCAGTTCCAGACCAGCTAAGGCTGCAGTAGAGTGAGACCTTGTCTTACCCTGCAGCGCCCCACAAAACCCCTACAACCTTAGCAAATGAAGACTTGTTTTCTTTCTTCCTTTCTTCCTTTTTTTCTTTCTTTCTTTTTTTGGTTTTTCGAGACAGGGTTTCTCTGTGTAGCCCTGGCTGTCCTGGAACTCACTCTGTAGACCAGGCCTCTGCCTCCTGAGTGCTGGAATTACAGGCGTGCTCCACCACTGCCTGGAGCAATGCTGGCTCCTGAGGCCCCACTCGCACTGAAGGTCTATTAGCAGACGATGACCACTTGGTGAGGGAAAGTACGTTCTCTTAAGGGACATGCCCCTGGTAGATTATTCATGCTCTGGTACAGGGTAGGTAATGAATTTGGGGAGGGTCTGGGAGTACTTGGAAGGGGAGATGTGAATGTGACCAAATACATTATGCTGACAGACAAAATTCTCAAAAACTATTTTAAAAAATTCAGTGCTGGCTGAGTGGTGGTGATGCACACCTCTAATCCCAGCACTTGGGAGGCAGAGGCAGATGGATCTCTCTTGAGCTCGAGGCCAGCCTGGTCTACAGAGTGAGTTCCAGGACAACCAGGGCTACACAGTGAAACCGTGTCTGTCTGTCTGTGTGGTGGGGGTTGGGGGGTGGAGATCGTGCTGGTAAACTAGGTTTGATGGTTCATGTCTGCAGTCCCAGCACTTGACAAGAGGATTAGGTGCAAAACCAGCCTAACCTATACAGTGAATTTGGGTCCAGTCTGGACTTCATGAGCCTGTTTAAAAAAAAATACATTATAAATAAGAAGAAATAAAATCCAATGTTGAACAAATCCACCTATCCAGAAATGTTGCCATGCTTATTGTTATTAGACCAGAAAAACTATACAAGCATTTGCTTCCTTTTTGACCTTGGTAGCAAGAAGCCCAGAACCAAAATCCTCAAACACAATTACCATTTTACCTCAGGTTCAAGGCACAATTGTTTCCATTTTCCCTCTGGTTTTGTTACTGCTCTAGATTTTGTAAAAAGTGATTGTGTTGTATATGTGTCTCACTGTAGGCCATCTCATGTCCCTTTGGAAAATAAGGGCAGACATTTGAGGTAAATGAATTACACAGTATCAAAGGAGAGCAATCAAATCAAACCCCCCTGCCAGCCCTCAGCGAAGCATTGTAAGCACTGTGTACCTGCAGGCCGCTGGGTTTGATCCACACAGTCACATTCTGGGCATAACTTCGTTTGTTTTTGGGCTGCAGGGGGAATGGGCTCTTGTTGTCATCCTCCCCATAAGGGTTTTCTTTAGCATCTTAAAGAAAAAGACAATTGTGAAAACGACATGTAGCAAACTCAAGTACATTTCCAATTAAGCGATTAGATTTTGAATCACTTCATCATTAGCAGAGAATTACATTAGCTTCAGTCATGCAGGAGAACCTGCTCTCAATAGATAAGTCACTGACTAGGAGACTAAACAATCTGCAGGGATCTGGAGAAGTGAAAACCAGCATAGTTCAGCTTTACACATAAAGGGCGAAGAAGGCAAACCAGACACATGTACTGGGAAAACTTAAAGCTACATCATACACACAGTTCTAGATTTTAGCCCAAACTCTTCACCCAAACTTTCTATGGTACAAGAAACAGCTACACTTGAACTCAATTTTATATGTTCTTTAATTTTAAATAAATTTAAATAATCTCACATGGCTAAGTTTACTATGGAGTCACACAAGGCAGGAAAAAAGCCTGAGTTGCAGTGCAAGACCTTGTTTTAACACACACGCGCACACACGCTCGCACACATAAATAGACACACATATGCACACATGCACACAAATAGACACGCACACACAGACACAGAGAGAGACACACTCACAATTATTTTATATAGCCAAACTCTTTAGTTAAAGCCACTGCAGTTTTGTAGTCTGCAGATCCCTGGAATTACAAATGCACACCACCACACCTGGACACATTGAGGTGCTGAGGACTGGACCCAGGCTTCATGCCTTGCCAGACCCTGTCCACTGAACTTCATTACCAGCCCTGGAATGCATATTTTACTTTTATCTCGTACCAGGATTAGGGACACCAACACACAATCTCTTAACTGCTACCTGCTATCCTGAGTGCTATCATAGTAGCCAGAAGGACCTATCATTAGTCCTCAGCTGTGGCTTCCCAGTATCTGCAGAATAGTCATTTCAAAGCAGGTCTTTTCTGCTCTTACTCAGCCAGTCTCTAACCTACTGCTGTGCTTAGAGTGCTCCAGCTTCTTCTTCCCTTCCAGCAGACATTTGTTTGCTTCCCCAGCCCTTTCTTCCTTCATCAGCTTAGCAAACTTCAAAACTCAGCTGGTATGCTTCTATCCTGGAAGATCTTCCTGAGTCACAGACAGCCATCTGATCACCTGTGCTCCTAGCTGCACAAGTGACCTCATGCACTCTGTTGAGTCTACTCCCCATCAGACTGAACACTTCATCTCCTTTATTCACAGGACACAGGCTAGACAGCAGATAGCTCTAAAATGGAAATGGAGTCAACTGGGTCAAGGGTAATGGTGAGAACAGAGTTGGAGGCTCAAGACAACAGTTCCAAACAAAAGGAACAGCAGAGTGAGCAGAATCAGTATAAGCAGTGAGAGTGGGGGACAAGACAGTCCAGCTGAGACCTGGAAATGCAACATGCAAATATGGAGAGACACCAGGTGAGACTCAAGGTCCAGATCTGGGAGTCTGAACCCACTATAGCTGAAGAAACAAAAAGAGCACAAACAACAGGAGAAACCAAAAGACATTATTCTGAAACTCAAGCAAGAGAAGAAAAGACAACATCTGCAATTATAACCTACACTGTACCATGCACTTTACACATACTTCTGTTGAGATCTAAATGAGAAATGTCCCCTGGAGAACCTTCTAGACAGGGCAAATACCCAGAAATGAGCTCTATGGGGTGGGAGTTGAGGGTTACAAGCTACTTCTACCAGCTCAACTCTACTTCCTGATCCATGGAGATGGAACAAGTTTTGCTTTAAGTTCCCAATGCCACAGGTGGATAAACTTCAGCTGCCCCACTGATCTTGATGGTGACAAGAGATAGAAAGAGCAGCAATGTCAGTGAAGTAAGGGAAAAGCATCCAAAAGGAAGATGGCCACTTGGTCTGAGAACAACTGACCACACAGTGGAAACACATGGAGTTTCCCATTCAGAGCACAGAGTGAATACTTACTTCACTCAATATAAATGCTTGTTCTTGCTGAGCTGAGGCAGCTGAGTTCAAACCTTACAGACTCTGAGGTCTTCGTGTATGCACCCAGCGTTAGAGAGCTCAGGAGTGTTCCAACAACACTCAAAGACATTCACAGCAGTAGAGAGACAACGTAAGTAAGATCTGTGTGGGTAATACCTGAAATGGGCCCCAACTGTGCCATCTTCCCAAGCCATGGGAGAGGTTCTGGGCCAGGCTCAAAGAGAGACATCATGAGGTTTGATTTCTTCTTGCTATCAGCTTGGGAGTAGAGCATTCCATGCCATTCAGGACTAGATGGAGAGAAGATGGTGATCAGAATGTCAAGTTACAGAAGTCTAGGTACTGCTTTTCTGGAGACACAGTCTTAAGTTTTAGTCACCAAAGCCAAATCTTAAACTTGAAAATGAACATAACATTTCCAACTCTCAGAGATACATATTAATCAGACAAAACTGTATGTGTTTGTGTATGTAAGGGTGTGTGTAAGACTGTATGTATACATGAGCATATGTATGTGTGTAACTGTGTGTGTGAGAATGTGTGTACACTGAAAGCAGTTTAAAAGAGAAAACCGTGAAAGCACAGTAGGTAGGGGTCTGGGCACACAGCAAGAAGCTGTAGAAGCTGTAGCCCTCAGTCCCTCCAGTTGCCTCCTGGAGTGACAGCAGCCACACCAGAGGCAAAGTCTGCAACACAGTTAGGGAACACTCTGCCCAAGCATCTGAATGTGTCCTGAGAGATCCTCATGGTCAGAGTCAGCGGAAGCGTGGGTGCTAAGAACCAGAGCAGGCCGCTATGAAAGGCACTTGTCCATCTTGCAGAGGACAGAAGGTCACATCACCTGGAATTCTAGTTCCAGCCCTTGGTCTCCATGGACACCTTGCTCTCACCTGAACGCACGCATGCACACAAAATTAAAAAAAAAAAAAAAGAAAGAAAGAAAAACACTGTATTCTTTTTGGAATTTTCATTCAAGTAGAAATGGAGATATGTTCCTGCAATTAATCTTAATTCCTTGATCTTACATATCTGACAAAGCCAGGTCATGGCCAGAAGGCCCCCTCCCTCCTATTTTCTAACAATAGGTGCTACAGGAAGAGAAACAGACAGCTTTGCATGTTTCACGAAAATGTGAATGCTAGTTCTTTCCACACAGGGAAGGATCAATAGAGCGGCCACATGGGTTCTGGATTAAGCATGCAGGTAAGAACTCTGGTTCTTCAGTTTGCTATCTGTGATCTTGGGCCATTTCCTGTCTCTCCAAGCTTCAGTCTCCTCATCTGTGCAGTGTTGGGGTGGCACAAGCTAACAAGTAGCAGTAGATAGTGTGTGTGCCCAGAAACAGAGCAGGTCACAATGAAAGGTATTTATCTATCTTGCAGTGGACCAGGGCTGGGCTCTCAGCACCCATGCAAGATTTAAAAAGAAGAAAACCTTTTGTATAGCTGTAATCCCAGCACTTTAGAGCCTGAGGTGGATCACGTGCAGGTGGATCACGTGTGTGAGAGTAGTTTGGGTCACACAGCAAAATTCTCTCTCTAAAGTAAATGTGTGACTAACAACTTAAAAGAGAAGCTATATACCATTAAATCAGTGCAGTTAACAAGGTTGTTGCCCACTTCCTTTGTGGGATAATTAGGGACTAGAAGGTAATGGAGGTGGGAAGAGTATGGCAGGGAAGGGGAAGGTGACCAGAATCTTTCCATTTCTTTCCTTAAGTCTGTGAAAGCTTCACCGTGTAGCTCTCTCTGGGTTAGCCAATATAGACAAGATCTTCCTACCCTAGTTGGACAAGTGCCACCATTCCTTCCACCTTCAGGCTGCCATGGAGCAGGACACAGAAGTTGGGTATTTTGCCAGCAATCTGATTGGCTGAATTCTCATCTTCATTGTCATCAGTGATGCCAGCACCCACCTCGTCACCTTCTGTAAAACAGGTTAGCATATTAGCTACAAAATTCTAAACTCTTGACTATCTTGTGTTTTGAAGGGAAAATACACGGAGCTGAAAGGAACGTTATAACAAATTACAAAAACAGTTTTCCACTACATGTCCATCTAAAAACTTTTCAAATACGTTAATCCATGTATATGAAACAGACAGCAGAGGCAGCCTACAGAGAGAAGGGGTCTTGGGACCCATGGTTAATAGGGTTCCTGTTGGTGGATGCTGAGGGTTCTGAAATGGATGGTGACGGTGGCAACACAGACTCGGTAAATACACTTTGAAAAGACACCACTTGAGGGCTGGAGAGATGGCTCAGCGGTTAAGAGCACCGACTGCTCTTCCAGAGGTCCTGAATTCAATTCCCAGCAACCACATGGTGGCTCACAACCATCTGTAATGGGATCCGATGCCCTCTTCTGGTGTGTCTGAAGACATTGACAGTGTACTCATATACATAAAATAAATTTTTTTAAAAAAATTTTTTTTTAAAAAAAAAAAAAAGAGAGAGACACCACTCGGGCCTGGTGTGGTGGTGCACGCCTTTAATCCTAGCACTTAAGAGGCAGAGGTAGGCAGTTCTCTGAAAGTTTGAAGCCAGCTTGGTCTACAAAGTGAGTTCCAGGACATCCAGCGCTGATTCACAGAGAAAAGAAACCTGTCTCAAAAACAAAACAAAAAAACCATTTATTTACCATGAAAAAAATTATGATTTTTCTTTTTTAAAAAATGCATGTGTACAGATGCGTGTGCACATGTGTGTGGAGGCCAGAAGACAATTTCAAGTGTTATTTTTAGAAATGCCCACTGTGAGCAGGTTTCTAACTGCCTTGGAGTCTACCAACCGGGCTAGAGAGGCTGGCCAGTGAGCCTCAGAGCCTCTCCTGTCCCTGCCTCCTCAGCCTTGGGATTACAAACTTTTACTACCCCATATAGATTTTCTCTTTAAAATACTCATTCATAGCCGGGCAGTGGTGGCACACACCTTTAATCCCAGCACTTGGGAGGTAGAGGCAGGCAGATTTCTGAGTTCGAGACCAGCCTGGTCTACAGAGTGAGTTCCAGGACAGCCAGGGCTACACAGAGAAACCCTGTCTTTAAAAAAAAAAAAAAACAAAAAATCATTCATTCATTGATTCATTGAGACCTATCTATGGCAGGGTACCTGGCCTATGAGTGTATAGCACTTGGCTTTTTACATAGGTGCTGGTGACTGGACTCAGGTCTTCATGCTCACAAGGAAGAACTTTATCACTCTATTAACTACATCATTTCCCAGCCTGTTTAAAAAACAAACTAACTTTTTTTGGGGGGGGGGAGGGGTTACTGGTTATCAAACTAAGTCTTTAGACTTGATAGATATATTATGCCTTACTACTGAGCTCATTTCTTAACTCTTTAAATAGAAGTCTATGGCTTATGAATTACAGCCCAGGGGAGTTGTATATAAGACAATTTCGTAGCATTCCTTTAGAAAATTCAGTGAGATGCCACTGGTGGCTTGAGGCACCGATCTAAAAAGAATCAGACACACAAGTGTCAGTGTGGTCTAGGCTGGCAGCCCTCACACTGGAGAAACAAGTTCAAAGTACACAGTGGTTCCTCTATAAGCTTCTTGGCTAAAGTTCCCAACTCTAGGGTCTCCCATCCACTGCTGCAGGTGAATCTTCTTAGCTAGCTTTCCTCTAAAAACATCTGTCTGATCTCTTACTCAGAGACTCTTTACTTCAGTAGGAGGAATCTTCAGTATAGCCTGGTATTCAATGCATATCACAATACTGCGCTATTCTGCTTTCCCTTATTAGTCCTGTACTGTTCCCGGCCCCTGATACTTTGCTTACTTTCTGTCTTAGCAATTACACAGGCATACAGAATACTAGGATCTCACAGTTGGGGCAATCTGGCTGTTCTCTCAGAACATAAATTTATAAACACAGTGTATCAAAATTGTGCTTATAAACTGGGCATGGTGGCTCATGCCTGTAATCCCAGCACTTAGGAGGCTGAGTTTGAGGCCAGCCTACAGTACAGAGTGAGACCTTGTTACAGAGTAAGTGCTCATGAGATGTTCTTACTCCAGCTCTCGTAATGAACTTTCACAGGACACAGATGACACAGGAGGGGAAGTCTGACCTGCTACGAATATTTCCTGAAGAGAACTGGTAAATATGAGGTAGAAGTTCAGCTTAGAATGCAGAAATGAACATTTCAAACAGCTAGAGCTTGGCATACTTCAGAGAGATGCTGAATTTGGGGATATGACTTCACAGTTCCTAATGAGGCAATGTACAATCTGCAGTGAAGCCTCACAAGCAGAAGTCATGATGCATTCACGTTCTATATTCATGGCGTGGTTGGAATCAGAAGAACAAAGCTGTGTCCTTTCTGCTTTTTCTCAGTGTGTTCCTCTCAGGAAATCCCTGGGTAGGGATCCTAGAGCTATCACCTCTGAAGAGGTCTTCCACCATGAGTCCACAGACCAGTGCACAATGTAACGTGTCAGAAGTTTCCACAGTGTAAGGCAGCACACCTGTTCTAGGAGCTGAGGCAACATTCAATTTCTGAAATCCAATTCAATAACAGTTCTTTTCCTTAAATTCTGTCCAGTGGGCCAGCTTACCATCTGACACTGAAGAATGACTTTAGAAAACATAATGCTCCATGTAAATCAAAGGGAAAAGACGAGAACTCACCTTTGTTAAGTGCTATGGGCAAGACCAAATGCCTGGACAAAACTGGGGGGCTGGAAATATCAGCTATGTCAATAAAGCCCACTATTTCCAAATCTGTAAGTGAGGAATCAACACAGAAGTATTCACAATAGGGAAAATACATTATTGTCCATGTGTTAGGTTTTAAAAACACTGTTTCAAGGCAAAAATTTCAAATATGATAACCAGGAAAATTGTTAAATTTTTCTAAGGATCATAGAATATTTTCATTTTAAGTAGCTCAAATTATAATGACTTTTATTTAATGAATTCAAGTTTCATAACAAAACTACGTAAAATATATTTTCATAAGGCTAGGACCTTAGTCAAGGCAAAAGCTTAAAGGTCACATTCCTCTGTATAACCAAGGGCAGTAAGGTCATGCACGGAGAGTGTCAAAGTATCTACAACAACCTCATTCAGCCTTTGGAAGGTAGAGCCACCATTTTAAGAACATTCCTTTGGGGTGTGAAGATGGCACAGTGGTTAGTAATGCTTGGCATTTAGATTCCCTAGCATAACTCATGTGCCTCCCGGGGTCCTGGGAGACTGCAGGTTAGCCATCAAAGCCAATGAAACAGGAGCTTCTAGTTTAGTGAGAGCCTGTCTTAAGGCAATGAGGCAGGGAATGATAGAGGAAGACCCACAGTGTGTTCGTCTGGCCTCTGCATACACCTGCACACTCTTGTGTGTCCACCACATTCATAATCAAAAGGAAGTTTTCCTTGAGAAAGAAAAACATTCTCTACAAAATAACAAAATCATGATTTCTTTCCTTCCAGCAGCTATTCTACAGCCCCAAAGTATTTCCTAGAAGCCTAAAATAAAAGTTCCTGGGTGGGTGTGGTGCACACACCTTTAATCCCAGGACCTGGGAGGCAAAACTGGCAGAGTTCGGGCCAGCCAGAGCCTTCTAGGAGACCCTGTCTCAAAAATAAAATAAAAACTAAAGTTAAACTGAATGTTTAATAAAATGTTGAATTATGTAAATAATTAACACAAAACTTTGAAAACATTAAAAATTGTAAAGAAAATAGACTCATTCACTACTCTTCATAGAAGGAAGTCTCTAACAGTATTTTTTGAGTTGTTTTTAAATTTTTCTTCTAAGTATGTCCAGATGCACAGCCATATTAGCAAAACAATTTCAAAATCCCAGAACCATGCTATGTATCACAGGTGACTACTCTTGTGATACACAGGGTGTGTCTCTCCCTGAAGGCCAGCTGCCAGTGCCTCCCTAGCTGAGCATCTATCTAATGGCTCTCAGCTGATTAGAGACTTGCATACAAAAAACACTTGAGTGACTTAGGTACAAGTTACAAAGTATCTTAAGCCTAAAAGAAAAGAAATATTTAAATAAAAGGTAGGAGGGAAGTAGAATTTGGTTTGAAGGCAACTAAACCTTAGGTGCAGTTTACTATATTCTGTAACAATGAACCTGGGTATCCCACTTCCAGACAGCCAAAAGCTAAAGGCACAAAAGCAAAAAGCCTGCTCACAAGCTTTCATTCTAAAATTTCTACACCCCAAACAACAAACACGTATTTCTAATCATTTATTGAGTGGCCAATTACCTGTTGAGCAGCTAGGAAATGTCAGACTATGTTAGACCAGGCACCAGCAACACATAGAGTGATGATGTCTGTCCCTAAGAGCTCTGACATGCACTCATCACTCAGGAGTCCTCCAACCAGTGGAAGATAATTTTCTTCAATTTTCCACAATTCAAAGTTTTTAAATTCAGCTAAGTATGGCATCAACAAACATGCGCTAGATCAAAGCAGTAGGATGAAAAAGCATTTTGTTTTAGTTATAATACAAGAAGCAGGGCTCGAATGGTTCCATCTACCAGAGCTTAGAGCTTACAACTAACTGGTTCATTCCCCACACCTACTCATTAGAACTGAAAGAAGCAACTAACTTCTAGAGTCACAGTGCAAAGTCACAGCACCAGGTCTAGAAGACAGCTCTCCATATACCTTAGGTATGATGCTAATTAATCTCAGAACCTTTACCAAGAATCATCTCAGGTGGCTCAAATAGCTCAGCTGGGAGAACATTAGACTGAAGACCTTATCATTTTAAGTCAATCTGGCTTGTTTTTTTTTACTCTAGTAGTATGCAGTTATAGTGGCCGAGGATTGGAGATTAACTCAAGATCTCACCGAAAAAAACAATAACCTGTCACCTAAGTCAAAAATAACAGAAAAATTAAGAAGGAAGTTTCAAAAAGTTACCTGTGTTAATGACTTTAGGGATGGGATCAATTTCTTCATCTATAACAAAAGGTTCTGGCCTGGGGAAGACTTGTACATCAGCCGTTAGGTGGCCACACTTGAGAACCGCATGGAAAGGTGTATACGCCAGATCTATCAGCTTTCTAGAAGATGTCACAGAGCAGTGATATGACACATACACAAGAAATCTTTAAAGATGAGAATCTTGTTTTCCCATTGATTCTAAGACTAAACCTGAGCATTTGGGACACAAAATACGAGCTGACATTTGTGATTCAATTCAGAGAAGGCCCAAACAATTTAACCTTAGAAACTGCTGAGCATTATAAGAAATCAGATTTGTAGGCTAATATATAGACTCAGTCATACTTAACTGGAAAACGAGTGAACTTTTGAACCTACTGCTTCAAATCATTTTATCTGAGAGATGGGCTCCTGGGGAAAATTGAATCACACAATCAGCAATAATAAAACAGATATTCTTCCTAGCTATCAAACTATGCTCTGAATTAAATATCAAGGTAGAAAGCTTTACACATATACTCACCCAAACATAGATTGCACATTTTTCAAACACAGCGGGCCATCAATAGTAAAAATTTGCCCTTCACCATTATTTAAGTCTATGAGTCGTTCAAGGCATTCCAAGGAATCGGTGCTCTGAAGCTGCAGAGAGAGGGGGGAGGAGGGAGGACCCTTTAAAATGGCACAAATCATCAATCACTCTCAGTACACCAAGACTAGTGTCATTGTAACACCAGCAAGAAATGACTGAGATTGTTTTTGTGACAGAGAAATAACTACAATTTGATTCAAGGCTAAAGAGTGAAGTAATAAAGAACGGAAGGCAGTGGCGCCACACCAGACGGAAGCTTGGCCAGCCTCTTCCCAGCATGGAGTTTCTAATACTGCATGGGAAAACTATTGTCTATATTCTTCCGAGACAGGGTTTCGCTATATAGCTCTGGCTGGCCAGCAACTTGTTATGAAGACTGGGCTGGCTTCACACTCAGAGATCTATTTGCCTCTCATTGACATTTTACAACAAAAAGAAAACTGAAGTAGAGAAAAGTCAAATAACTCTCAAATAGAAAAACTAGGCAGTCTAGCATTTAATAAAGCATACTAACAGTAACATTCTTTTACCAAAAAACTAAAGCACACACACTCTTTCAACATTTATGCTGCAATGGCTATAATAATTCCCAAATAAGGGACATAACACCCAAAAGAGCACCTGGATCCCCCACAACCCACTGGCAGGAAGAAAGACAAGCCCAGCTATGTTCCTAAGTTGGGAACCTCTGAATGTCAGTAAAGCATTTGAGATGCAGAGATTTTTAAAATGGTAACCAGCCTCACTCAGTTGAAATCAGTGGAGACAATGTTATGACATACATAAAAAGGCATTAACAAATGTGTCAACAAAGAGACCATGTCCTAAAATTTAGTTAATCAAACTAAAGAGAGCTGAGTAAAAAGTATTACCTCTTCCAAGTTCGCCATGCACATGACATATAACTTAGATGGGAAAGGAAAGGGGAGTGGGAACCTGTTGCTCTCGCTTCTTTGGTTCTGAGTAGCCAGGGAGTGTCGCAGTGACCCCCTGCCGATGCCAAGACAGCCATCAGTCACCAGAACAACCTGTATGTAGAGACAGGATTGTACATTAAATGTTTTATTTATTATTTTTCCTTTTTAATTATTTCTGATTAAAGTATACACTTAAAGGAGCTCTAGTCTTGTCAGAAAGCAGCATGGGGCGGTTCTGTGGGGTGATGGCCACATTTGATATGTTTTATACACATACAGAGCATCTTTTATTCTTTGAGAAGTTCAGCTATGTGAATGTTTTTGATCATATCCACTCTCCCTACTCTCCTTCTCTGTTTCTCCCCAGGCTACTCCCAATGTTCTCAACTTTATTTCCTCCTCCTCCACTGTGTATTTTAAAATCACCTATTAAGTATAATTAATGGTACCCTTATTCATGAGTGTGGGGCCACCCCCTGGAGCCTAGCAACCTCCAAAGGGCTGCACTTCCAAGGAAAAATTACTTTCCTTCCTTCAAAAGTCATCAATTGCCAGTATCTCCTCAGCTAGGGATGGGCCTCAGGAGCCCCTCCTTGATCCACTGAAAATCTATGGCTTGATCTTGTGCCGGGACTACAAGCACTGTGAGTTCACGAGTGTATGGCCTGCCATGTCCAGAACAGCATCTCACAGTGCTCCTCCCACACCCTCCGGCTCGTTCTTCAGCCTCTTCCTCAAGGTTTCCTGATGGGAGCCATGATGGAAATATATCTTAATTGAAGTGGTATTTATAAACATATATGCACTGTGAAGTCAAGGAACTGTGTATCTAAAATGTACACATTTTCATTTATTTTATTATTACTGTTGTTGTTATTATTATTATTAGTTTTATTTTTTAAAGACAGGGTCTCACTTTTAAGCTCTGGCTAGCCTGGAACTCAGTAGACCAGGCTGACCTGCCTCTGCCTCCTCTGTGCTAGGAATAGAGGTGTGTACCACCACACTCAGCTCTAATTGTGTTTTAAAAGTCTACCTTCGACCATATAAGGAAAAAAGAAAATCATAGACAATTTTCACTTACCTGCACTAAAATCAGAACCCCAACTCTTAGAGAAGTTTAATACTTAAAGAACTGGCATACATAAGAAATGGTAAGATTCATTTATATGTGTCCCTAGAAGACCCATCCCAAATGTCTGAATTTTGCTACTTTATTTTTAAAGATGACAAATCCTATTCTCATCAACCAAAAAGATACTGCTTTAACAGTGCATCTGGTACTGTTACTTGTCCTTCTGACTTTAAGTGTAAAAATATCTGTAAGGCCATTTTGGTAGCAGAGAACAAGACCTTAAAAAAAAAAAATGCATGTTTACCTTGCAAATTGAAAAGGCCAATAAAATATATGGTGTCTGAAAAGCCATCTTCTCTTTCCCCACTGCTTTAGGGTGGTAGTGATGCCCTGGGTGAACTTCCGGTGCATCCCAAAGAAAGATTAATTTGGTTCTCTTTAGCCTAGTAGGTGGCTGCAGCATGTGGGATACCAACACCAGCACTGACTTCTACAGCCTAAAATACTGAATTGAATCAAATTGGAAGGCCTCATCTTTTGGGAAGACTTTCAATTGACTACAGGGAATTCTTTCTTCTAGGAACCGACAATTACTAAATAGTGATTTACTTCTTACACTAGCTTTTATAGATGTTGTTGTATGTGTGTTTATCCATGCACATGCATGATGTGTGTATGTGGCAGTCAGAGGACACCTTTATAGAGTCAGTTCTCTTCTTTCATTTTTACATGGGCTCTGTGGATTGAACTAGTCTGCCAGGCTTTCAAAGCACAAGCACCTTACCCACTGAGCTACCCCACCAGCTGCAGATACTGTTTTTATGATAAATTGCATGTAATGCCAAAATAAAATAGACTTCTTTATTCAGATAATGAAGATATAATCCAGCTGTTCAAAATGTTGGTCAAAAAAAGTCCACATTTAAATAAATTTAATGTTAACTGGCTGTAAAATCACCAATAACCATCATTTCTCTGCGTTGGATCTGATTCACTTAGCAAATCTAAGTAGATTTAGGCCATTTGACAAAGTTCATTTCCAATTCAGATTATTTTCCTCTGTTAAAAAATAATAAACAGGGCAGTGGTGGCGCACTCCTTTAATCCCAGCACTTGGGAGACAGAGGCAGGCGGATTTCTGAGTTTGAGGCCAGCCTGGTCTACAGAGTGAGTTCCAGGACAGCCAGGGCTACACGGAGAAACCCTGTCTCAAAAAAACCAATAAATAAACAAACAAACAAACAAACTAAACATGAGAAGGTGAAGTCTGCATGGGACAAAGTTGCTAGCTCTTAGAACCAGTTTTTACCCATGACCACAGAAGAACCTGAAACTGCTACCTGCTGATTACCACTTCAGAAGATGCTGACAAAACTTTTTATTCAGTATACTATTAGAAAATCTGGAAATATCATTTGGATATTCCAGGCATGCACATAGTGCACAGACATACATACTATTTTCCTGAAAAGAATTAACCAAAAGGCATTTTTTGTCTTCTTAAAAACTTATTTTAATTTTGCATGTGTATGTCTGAGTGTCTGCATATGTGTACATGTACGTGTACACATGTGTACATGTGTGTACACAGACAGGAGGCATGTCACGTGGCAGGGTGTGATGGTTTGTACATGCTTTGCTCAGGGAGTGGCACTATTTGGAGGTGTGGCCTTGTTGGAGTAGGTGTGGCCTTGTTGGAGGAAGTGTGTCACTGTGGGGGTGGGCTCTGTCAGTCTTCTGTTTACCTTCAGATGAAGATGTAGAACTCTCAGCCCCTCCAGTGCCATGCCTGCCTGGATGCTGCCATGCTTCCCACCATGATGATAATGGACTGAACCTCTGACCCAGTAAGTCAGCCCCAATTGAATCTTGTCCTTATAAGAGTTACCTTGGTCATGGTGTCTGTTCACAGTAGTAAAACCCTAACTAAGACTCAGGGAAAGACCAGATCTCCTGGAGCTAGAGTTACAGACAGGTGAGTTTTCCTCTGCACAAACAGCAAGTGTTCTTAACTTTGCCATCTCTCCAGCCCCATTTGTTGTCTTCTTTTAACAAGTGTTTACTAAAGTGGCTTAACTATAAAGTAATACAGGGTCTTTATGAGCCTAAGAGTTCAAATAGTATGGCTTTCACAGCAATGAAAGAAGTTTCCTTTTCTCCCCAAAGTTTGATTGAGATATAGTTTTCATGCAGCAAAACTAAGCATTCTTAGTATACAGTTCTGACACTGTATTTGATTATGTAAGCATCCTCACTCTAGAGAACAGGCAGTCCACTACTTCCTGCATCCTTCCAACCAACTCTAGCCTTCCCTCACTGCCAGGCAACTTCAATCTTATAACTATTGTTGCTTTTTTTTTTTCATATTTTGCCTGTATGTATGCATACATGTATATTTGTAAGTGTGTGTGTGTGTATGTATGTATGTATGTATGTACGTACATAGGTATGTGCATCATGTGTGTACCTGGTGCCCAAGCAAGCCAGAAGAGGGCATCAGATCTCAAGACTGGAGTTATAGAGGTTAGGTGTTACCATGTCGGTGCTGAAAATCAAATCTGGGTTCTCTGTTAGAACAGCCAGTGCTTTTAATAACTGAGTCACACACACTGCCCCCCTTGCTTAAATTTTATTTATTCATCTTATGTATATAAAGTGTTTTGTATGTCTGTGTATCATGGGGATACCTCATGCCCTTGGATGCTCTAGGTCTGGGGTTACAAACAGTTGTGAACAGCCATGTGGGTGCTGGGAATTGAACCCAGGTCCTCTGGAAGAGCAGTCAGTGCTCTTAAATGCTGAGCCACCTCATCTATTGCCCTTGTTTTATTTTTGTAAGACTGGGTCTCACTTAGTCTCAAATTGGCAATCCTCTAGCCTTAACCTCCTGAGCACTGGAATTATAGGTATGTATACTTATGGAGTGTACTACATACCTGGCTTTACAATTTTACTGTGAATTAAAAAATAAAAGACCAATGATGCCATTGATACTAAATTCTGACTTGACCTTCTAATAGAAGTCATATATTACATATAGAGGCAATCTGACCCTGAGGCCGAACCCTAGCCATTGCCTCACTTTGTAACTAAAGCAGTGGTCATGTGCATTCATTTACTATGGGTGGCGACTATCATACTGTAACTGCAGTTGTGTGAGTGGAATCCTGCAAAGCCTCAACACAGGAAAACTGCAGACTGCTATAATTGTCCTGCTGGCAGTGCTTACCTCTTCTTCTAATTATGCCACCACTTCTCAGAGCATCTGTTTACACACAGCTAACTCCCTTTTCTGTTGCTACTTGGCTTTGATTTGATGCTAACATGGAGCCACTGTAGACTCCACAAAAGGAGCAAATGAGTTTATGATACTTCTCTCCCCAATTCCACACAATTTAGAGCCAAGACAGAAGTTTGCTGAATAAATTCTACACTAAAGTAATGAAGAAAGACCAAATTATACTGATGTTTTACAATTCTATCACTCAAAATGACAACCTTCCCAGGGAGTGCAGTTCTTAAATTCCACTGTGAGCCCTTTGTCTCTTCTACAAACGGAGCTATGTTGTAATAGGTCAATTTACTAGGAAGATGTTTTCCTTGAGGCATAATTTTGCTGGTTCATGTGCATATTAGCATAATGCAGATTAAATTAGTATGATCAATTAGAGTGACTTGGTGCTTTTTCTTTCTCTCTCTTTTCTTTTTTCCAGTACTGGGTATTGAACCTGGGGCCTTGTGCCTGCTAGGCAGATGCTCTGCCATTGTGTTACAGCCCCAGCATTTCGTGCCGTTTTCAAAAGATATGAACAGTATAAAATACGGTTTGTGGAATGCTGAAGCCTCAGCAGTTGTGTTTACCTTAGGGCGATGATTAAGAATCTATCATTACCTGGCAAGGAATTGCTCCTCCCCATTCTTGCTGGACAATATTGCAAACACCGACTAATGCAGACTCCAAGCAGGTTTTGTCATAATCATCCATGTTACTCAGTGCTTCCTGTTGAATAAAAAATACAAGTGTTTACTGTTTTCTTTGTTATTAGAAAACACAAAATTTTCAAAGTACATATGCTATAAAGGGGACACTGAGCCTCCGAGAACCTCAAAGCAGATTCTTTAAAGAAAAACATTGAGAGATTTTTTTCAACTCTAAGGAACATTTATTTTTAAGATTTATTTTTTTTTCATCTATAAGGAAGCTTTTTTTTAAAAAAAGATTTATTTATTTTTATGTATATGAGTACATTATCACTGTCTTCAGACACACCAGAAGAGGGCATCAGATCCCATTACAGATGGTTGTGAGCCTCCATGTGGTTGTTGGGAATTGAACTCAGGACCTTTGGAAGAGCAGTTAGTGCTCTTAACTGCTGAGCCATCTCTCAAGCCCTCTAAATTAGCTTTCTTTATGTCTTCCTCTTGTTAGGTGAGAGTATGCAGTCCCAAGCCTGTGTCTAAGTGGGCTTGAAGGAAAACACAAAAGTCAAAAATAAAAACACATCACAAAATGACAACTATATCAAACATTAACACATCTTAAACGCCATTCCCAGCACTTGATGTGTGCCTGACTGTCATTCCACTCCCTATTTTAAACAAGGAAACCAAGGTGCAGAACGATTAAGTCACTTTCTGGTGAGAGAGATGGCAGAGCCTGCCCTCAAAACCCAGGAAGCCTGATGGTAGGGCTCCAGATATTAACTCTGCCTTCCCAGTTCCATACAGCAATTCTCCAGATTTCAGAACTCTGGAATGTCAGAATCCTTAAGCTTAATCACTTAAAAGAAAGTTTGTGAAAGCCAAGCATGCTGGTACGTGCCTGTAGTGCCAGTACTCGAGAGGCTGAGGAAGATTAAGAATTGAAGGATGGCCTAGGTTCCACAGCAAGACTCTGTCCCAAATCCCCTAAAGTGATCCAGTACATTTAGAAAAAAAAAAAAAGGGGGCGGGGGGTTGCTGGCTAAAATAAGGAATGCCTTAACACAAATGTTGTCCATACATATATATGTCTAAAGTACTTAGTGTGCCTGTGAGAGTGTGTGCGCGCGCGCATGTGCACCATATACATGCAGGAGCCCTCAGAGGTCAGAAGAGGTTTCGATTTCCTGGAACTGGGTTACTAACATTTGTAAGCTACTGTCTGGGTGCTGGGAACTGAACCCCGTTCCTCCGCAAGAGCAGTGAGTGCTCTAAGTACTCTTAGCTGCAGAGTCATTTCTCTAGCCCCTTTCCCATATATAGTTTTAAAATTTAAGCTAAATTGATCTTTGCCGGGCAGTGGTGGCGCACGCCTTTAATCCCAGCACTTGGGAGGCAGAGACAGGCGGATTTCTGAGTTTGAGGCCAGCCTGGTGTACAGAGTGAGTTCCAGGACAGCCAGGGCTACACAGAGAAACCCTGTCTCGAAAAAAAAAAAAAAAAAAAAAAAAAATCTTTGATTCCTAACTTGTCTAACCTTTATTTAAATTGTTCAGTTTAATTCCACAAATACTGACTAATCACTGGGGGCAAGGTGCTATGCTAAGTACTCCTGGAAACATTGATAATTTAAAGATGTCAGAAAGTAAATTGTTTAGCATGCCACAGGAAAGCATGGAAGACAATACTTACTGGTCAAGGTTTTAAAAGTGTATCTTGGTACTTGTAAATCAGTTATTTGTCAGAATAAACATAATTTAAATTTTTTACAATAATGATTTTTAAAAAAAAATAATAAAGATGGGTTTTTTTTCAGCTTCTTAAGTTGTGTAGGAAAGCAGAGAGGAGTAAACATAAAGATCCTGGATCTTAGCTTACAGAGCACCATCTCCGATTCCAGAAAACCAAGGGAGGAGAGTAAAACAACACCCTCATCTCATGCTCTGCCAGAGGAAAGTTAAGACCTTGTGAATCTTGCTTTGTTATAGATTGTATACCTACATGCTTATGAAACAATTCCAAGTTCTAAAATCAGTACACAATCATAATACTGTTTTTCTCCCAGTCAAAATATATCTACAATAGCAGAGTCCTATGCGTACCTGCAGGGTATTGTAATCTCTTGTAAAGGGGACCATCAGCTCCCACAGTGATGAAAACACCACCAGTGCTGTAAATTCAAGCTTGTAGTTTGTGGCCATGTGTTCAAATAGCATCGTCAGGCCATGGGCAGCCAGGTGCTTCCGCTGGTATTCCTCAGACCCCTCGACAGACACAGGTCGGGTCATGGACAGGGATACATCCATTACCACCACAGTGGGCATGATGGAACAATTCGAGCAATCCTTCTCAGCACAGCCAGCCAGCTACAACCAGAGAAATGCTGTGGGAAGGAAGGTTTGTTTGTTTTTAACCACAATTTAAACTGGAACTATGCGCTGGCAAGCACCACAGAGTTAGTGGAGAAGGAAAGCGCAGAGCCTCGTTCGCCATGAGGCCTCTCCTCGATACTCCTGCTGCTGACCAGCATAACTGAGGACATTCAATTCAATTCACTAAACTCCGGTCGTCCTCAGCTTTCCACTTTATACAACCTAATTCAATAAATACTCCTATTTCAACTCCATAACAATGTACTGAAGAAGCCAAGATATGCTATGCACTTCCTGACAACTGATGACTTCCCTTTGCCAGTGTCTCGATGAATATTGGGTTTCATATTTAAAATTATGAAATAAGATTCAGTATGGAGAAAACATATCTTTTCTTAAGAATAAAGTTCCCAGATACTCAGATCTGCTCATGTGGATTGAGACTGTTGGTACTCTATTAATCTGCAGATTCAATAAAGTTTTATAGAGCTATAAAGGACACAGATTATGTATAAAGAATAAGTAAAAAAAAAACCAAAAACCACTTTACAATATGTGTGTGTGTGTGTGTGTGTGTGTGTGTGTGTAAAGACTGTGTGAGATTTCATAAAAATCACATTGTAGGCCAGGGGAGGTGGCATATGCCTTTAATCCAAGTACCCAAGACACAGATTTGTGAATTCAAGGTCAGTTTGGATTTCATAGTGAGTTCTAAGATAGCCAAAAAACAGAGGTATATGCCTGTAATCTCAGCCCTAGGGAGGTGGAGACAGGTCATTCCAAGGTTATTCTTAGCTATATAAGGTGTTTGAGCCAGTCTGAGCTATATGAAACCCTGTCTTAAAGGACCAAAATAGGAAAAATCACATTGCACACATTATATAGAATTAGGGCAGACTCAACAGGTTCAAAATTTAGTGTTCTCTAATTTAACAATGGGCAGACTGCCTGTTAGTACATGCCCAACTATAAATGTGGGGCATTCTACAGTTCCTTTTCTAAGTAGGTTTTGGAACTCAGCACATACTAGCTCATGGAAACAATGTTACATTTAAGAGCTAGGGACTCAGATCAAACAGAAAAGCCTTGTTTTTACCACATACCTGCCATATCATGTATCAATAAAGTTAATCGAGAGAAGTTTTACTTTTCAGACTCTCTTAGCAGTCCAAAATGTTAGACAGCAGGAAAGAAAATTAAAAGAAAATTTCATTTATTTTTTTATTCAGTGGCAGGTGCCCTCAGAGGCCAGAGGAAGGTGTTAGATTCCCTAGAGCTGAAGTTACAGGTGGTTGTGAGCTGCCTAATGTGGGTGTTGAGAATTTAACTCAGCGTCTCCAGAAGTGCTCCTAACTACTGAACCACTCCAGCCCCCCAAAAGAAAAATTAAATATGTATCTCTCTCTCTGCCTCACTAAACAATGTGTTAAACATATTCACTCTTCTGGAGATGACATGGCCTCACCTCACCCCTGGCCCCCAGCATTACTGCCCTGTTTTGCTACATACTAGCATTTTCCTAAGTCCATGCTGCCTAAGAAAAAAATGAGTTCAGAACTGTATTAAATGAAGTCACTAAGGGCAAGGACCACAATAAGACTTTGCTTCCTAATGTCTACTCAGATTTACATCTGGCACACAGTAGGTGTTCAACAAAAAACTCAACATAACCAATGAACTACCCCTAATCACAACATACATTAATTCATTAGGAAAGTACATTATAAATTTTAACTCTGTACACAGAAATACACTTTCTTTCTTATTTAAGCACAGACACCAGGGATTCCTGCACTTCTGCTCAGGTATAATTTATCCAGCTCTTGTTTGTGAGTCACATTTATGAATGGAGGCCTTTATGGTTTTTAACAGTTGAAGATCACATCCTCACCTCTTAAGAGATTGGGAAACAGTTTTCTGGATCAAGTATCAACAAGTACTTCCAGTCCATGAAATTGCTGTTAGCACTGCAATGGGTGACCACAGCTGTCACTCTGGCCTTCTCTGAAGACACCTTGGAAACTGGGTCTTTCTCCTGCCTGATGCATCTGTGTCAGGTCCCAAGTGCACTTACTTCCTCAGCCGTGGCCGACTTATGGCAATCCAATTTTGTTTTCAGGTTGTAAGCACTGAGGTAAACGAAAGAATGGAACGTCCCTGAAGGTTGTTTCACTCAAGCGGTCTAGGCCTAGTCACAAAATTAAAAAATAAAATAAAATCTCTCATTACTAGCTGCTAGTAGATAACACGATGTATTTCTCACTTGGATTGACTCTGATCAAGTTTCTCCACACTGCCCTCCGCCTTTCCAACTGGTACCATTTTTCAGACAATGTTTTGGATAAGTGCGGGTTTTCTTTCGCCCGGACAGTCTACTGATGATACATCCTTGACACCTGACTGCTCTAAAAGCCATCAATTACATTTATAGTTCAACCCTGAAGGGGATAATTAGCCCATTCTCAGTAATTTGACTCTCGGGAATCTCTCAAGTGCATACACTTCGGCTTTTCTGTCACCCCGACTTGCCCTACGAGTCTCTCTAAATTCGTAGAAGATTAATATCTGAATGAACAGCCTGAAATGCAGCATAGTTCATCTGGATTGCAACTGAAGAATAGACTTCTACCTTAAAACAAGCCCAAAACATTTGCTGTGTGGAACTCTCGGGGAAGGAGGAGACGGAAGTCTCAGGATCCAAGGACGGAAGTCTCTCGGGGGAAAAAGGAACACGGCCCTAAGCGCGAAACCTCGCTGCTTACAAATGCTGCGCTAAAGACCCGGGCCACACAGAGGGGAGGCCGGTCGCAAGCCCTGAAGCCAGCGCCCAGAGACGGCCACCCACCCTACGCAGGCCGCAGAGAAGGCCCGCCGCCCGCCCTGTGCTGTTCCTTCCACTCCTTTCTCTGTAACCCCAACCGACATCGAAACACAGCCCTCAACAGACAGATTTCCTGACTTACCCCGAGCCCATCTCCAGCCTCTGTCCGTCCGCTTAAACTTTCCGCCCGCGCGCCATAGCTGGAACTTAAGGACCGCGCGACACAAGGGAAGCCGGAGCTAGCGAGCAGCGCGGGCTGGGCGGAGCTTCCAGTCACGGGAGCTGGGCTGTGGCTCAGTCAGGACGCTAGAGGGTGCCTCTTCTCTGTCTCTTGCCCACGGAGCCCCAATTTCTGCTGAGGCTGAGTCTTGGGGCTCTCTGGACCTTCTCTCTTCGTCTTACCCCATTCTCTGTGTGCTTCCCTCCATTTATCTCTGCCTTGCCTTCTTACTAACCTGTAGACCCCTGGCCAGTGTCTAACTCACATTTCTGTCATTGCTTTTCTTCTTCAAAATTCTCAGTCACATCCCCTGAGCAGTAGAATGCTCTTTCTACTCTTAAAAACTGTAATCCCTGGCTGAGTGCTCAAGACTGTAAGCACCTGGCTGCCCTGAGCCTAATTTGCATTGAGATCTTCGTTCCATGTTATTTCCCTAACCTGTCTTTGAGACCGGCAGAAGCATGGCTCAGTTATTGCTTCTGTGCCTGAGGTGTGCTGAGGGTTTTGCTTTTAGGATTCCTTGTAAGGCTTTGAGAGTCCCTGCCTGCTTCTCTCCACCAGGTGTCCTTAGCATAGTATATGACTCAGGGAGTTCCTTGGGGGGTGGGGGGGTGGGGGGGTGGGAGGGTGAGGTGGGCAAAAGGTGACTTGCTAACCCTGTGGGCTGTAGCCCCCCCCCCCCCGAAGGTCAGTTAGTGGTAGGCCTCAACGGATGCCAACAGGTCACTGGGTAATTATGGTTCAAAGAGCAATACTTCACAACAGCAATTACAAGTGAGAACACAGAGCTCTCTAAGGGCCTTAGGCATATGACCTTTTCTTTTAGCTTATGGGTTGCAAGTGGGATAAGGAAGGGAGCTCTTAGAACAGACTTATCACAACTTTCTCTGTGGGAGAGTGTGTTTGTTGTTCTTTGCTGTTTCCTCTTTCTATTAGGGGTGGCAGAGAAAGCAACATTGGGCTCTGGAAAACCAATATCTAATATCAAGGCCCCACGGCCTGTAAACTTGGCTCCTGTTTGCTTTGGAATGTCTTTCCCCAACCAGGCTCGTTTCAGTATTTCAAAGACCTTGCTATGTTTGAACAGGCATGGGGCTCTAGGTAAGTAAGACTATTGCCTGGCCGGGCAGTGGTGGCGCACATCTTTAATCCTAGCACTTGGGAGGCAGAGACAGGCAGATTTCTGAGTTCGAGGCCAGCCTGGTCTACAGAGTGAGTTCCAGGACAGCCAGAGCTATACAGAGAAACTCTGTCTTGAAAAACCAAAACCAAAACAAACAAACAAGACTATAGCTTGATTACTTAGCTATAATTTCTAACACAGCCTGCTCCCCTTGTTGGGAGAGATCTGGCCAAGACTATGCAGGCAGAGGAGTTATCTGTCTAGTTACTCCTACTGTGTCGATGACTCAGCCATGGCTTGCTGTTCTAGGCCAGCTTAGATACATGGTCTGGTTTATGACCTTAAAGACTAAACTTAAGTTTATTAGTTTGCTCATTATTAATGATCTGATGGGTGTTCAGAATTTTGCTGTCCTGGTTCTGCTGAACAGCTGGCTTTTCAGTGACTTAGAAAGGAAAAAGTCAATTTGTTAAAACTGATGATAAAAGACAGAACTATGAAGAGGAGACCAGGTAACTCACAGCAACCACTACATGCTTTGGTACTTTTTTCTTTTTAGTGGAGCCTCATGAGTGGCTCTGAATCGGAAGGTTGTTCAATGACAATAAAGTCAGAACATGGATGGCAAGGGACAGAGTGACTCAAAGGCGATGCCTTTCAAGCCTTAGCTGACTGATAAGTCTCTTTCCCATCCAAAAGATCCCCAGTATTTCCTGTTCCCACACATACTTTAAAGGAAACCAATAAATAACATTGCTTTTGTAATACCAAACCTCTTATTTCCCGACTTTAAACAGTGAACTGCTGTGACACAGGTTTTGAAAAGGTGGAGTGGTTTGGTCGTAGTGTGCTTGTAAAATGGAGGTTAGTGACAAATGCAAGCCCCTTTCAGGGGCTCACAGGGAGTCCTAGATATCCAGTTTTCTGGGACACTTGTTGAAAACATGTGTATTTCATGGTTTGTTCGGTAAGCCCTGAAGATGAGATTTTCACCTATAGACACGAAGGGTAATAGTGAATATGGAAAGAGTGAGGAGAGAGAGGAGCCAAGGCTCATTTCGATTTTCCATTCTTCCCTCCCCTCTTACACATCTGGCTGGCTCTTAGCTCTCATCATCCCCCCTCTGCCTCTCATCTGACCAGCTCTATCTTGCCCAAGCTCTATCCTCTCCCCTTCTGTCCTACCAGTTCTTCATCGCACTGTTTCCACTGAAGTAGAAGTCTAGTGAAATCTCAGATACGACCCTCTCTTTAAAAACAAAACAACAACATCAACAAAAATGTCAAGAAATTTTCTGGAGGTGGAGATGTAGCTTCAATGGTAGAATGCTTGCTTAGTGTGCACAGAGTCCTGGGTCCCATGCCTTGCATAAATAAGGCTTGGTGGTACTCTCCTGCAATCTGAGCACACAGGAAGTAGAGGCAAGGCGATCAGAAATTCAACTACAGATGGACTTCCTTAGCTTTAGAGCCAGTCTGGTCTACATGAAACCCCATCTTCGGAAAAAAAAAAAAAAAGCCAGCTTGTTGCTGCATACACCTTTAACCCCAGCACTTGGGAGGCAGAACACACAGATCTCTGGTTTCCAGGATGGCCTAATTTACATGTGAGTTCAGGCTATCCAGGGATACATAGTGAGATCACCTCCCCCAGATCTCCAAAAGAAGAAGACTACAGAGAAACACACAAAGATGGAGGAATAGCATAACAAATCCCCCTTCACCCAGTCAACTGTTAACTCAGATCTTCAATGTCATTTTATTTGCATCCTATGTCTTCCCAGCCTATTTTGGTATCAATCCCAAACAGCTAACATTTTGGTATAGCTCTAGAAATAGGAACTTTTGTCTGTTTTATCCTGTGTGTGTGTGTGTGTGTGTGTGTGTGTGTGTGTGTGATGCACGAATACATGTTCTTGTTCTTATGAGCGCATTGTGGAATTGAAGCCCAAGGAATCTTCCTCAGTTGCTCTCCACCTTATTCTTTTTGATGCACAGTCTCTCAAGCACAGAGCTCCCAATTTGACTAGCCAGCTAGGCTATTTGCTCAGGGGATCCCATCTCCATCTCACAGAGGAGAGACCAGCAGAGTGTGTCAGATCTCCTGGGACTGGGGTCACAGGTTGTTGTGACCTGCCATGGGGTATTGAGAGCCCTGTCCTCTGCAAGAACAGCCAGTGCTTTTAACTGCTGAGCCATCCCCGCAAGTCCTCCCAAATAAGAACTTTTCTTTAAAAAGGCATAATTATACTGCAGCTATCAAACTTAAAATAATTAACAACAAACCTTTATTATCCTCCAGTTAGCTTTCAAATATCCAGAAATCCCATGCACTCCGTTTTTTAAGTGTTTTGTTTCTTTGGATCACGATCGGATTAATACCTAATCATTGAAATCTTGGTGTGCATGATGTATGTACATATTTGTGTGTGAGTGCATACATGTGTGGAGGCAGAAGTTGACATGATATGTCTTCCTCAGTTTCTCTCCGTGTAATGTTTTTGAGATGGTGAGGCTTACTGAGCCTGGAGCTCACTGCTTGGCAAGACTGGCTGAATAATGAGCTCCCAGAAGACATTTATTTGACTCTTCAGTTCTGGAGTCACAGACTTGTGTTATCACATTGTATTTTTTATATTAGTTGGGGATCCAAATCTGAGTCCTCATGTTTGTGCATAAGCATGTTATAGCCATTCACCCAGCCCCCAAACCTAGACATTATTGCTATGCCTCTGAAGACTCTAATGCCAGGCTCCTCCTCTGTGTCTCTTTTCCTGTGCAGTGTGCTTCATGAAGAAACTGTGGCCTCTTTCTTTAATTGCTCTCAATCCTCTTTCAGTGTTTCTCGGAGCATTTGAGAAAGTGACAAAGCTTCTCTCTATTCTAAAGTCACAGACAGACTCACTGAACAAAGAAAAGCTTTTATACATTTCCAATGCCAATGAACTTCTTTACTTTGCAAACAGGACCTGGTGTTATCCACCATTGGACAACCTCCAGCCCCTGCCAGTCTCATGTGATGCTGGATATGGAAAGAAGACAGGCAGAAAGTAAAGGGGTTTTTTGGGGGGAAAAGCAGAGAAAATTGACTATTGCCACATTTCTGTAAGAAAAATAACTGAATGTCTTTCCTCAGGACACTCTGTTTTTTGAAAAGTGTCTTAAAGTCTTCATTTTTTAAATGTCCTTATGATCTTAGCTCCTACCCACTTAGTCAGTCTGGCTACTCAGTTTTGTAAAAACCTTAGTAGCATTTAAAAAAAAAAAAAGTACATAAGGCAAAATAAGGAGCCGGGTAGATAGCTCAGGGGAGAAGAGCACCGGCTGCTCTTCTGGAGGACTAGGTTTAATTCTCAGCACTCAAGGCAGGCAGCTCACACCTCCTGTATGTGCAGTGCCGCCCTCCCCCCCCCCCACCCCATCACTCACTAATTAACCTACAGGCTTGCCTACAGCTAGATCTTGTAGAGGCATTCTCAGTTGGGGCCTCCTCATGACTCCAGTTTGTGTCAAGTTGACATAAAAGTAGCCAGCACATCATATTTTTTTTACATTTTTACATTTTTTTGTGGGCCAGTAAGATATCTTTTGTGGGCCAAAAGATAGCCTTTTGTGGGTAAAAGGCTCTTGCTGTTAAGGCCAGCAACCTGAGTCCAATCCCTAGGAATCCCATGGTGAAAGGAGAGAACAGATTCCCACAAGTTGTCCTCTGACCTTCACAGATACACTGTGACACTCTTGTGTTCATACAGACAAACAAATTAACAAATGTAATATTAAATGTTTTACATTTTATTTACTTATTCAAATTATGTGTACATATATTTATGTGTATGTGTCTCTGGGTGTGGGTACATGTATGTGCTACAAAGGCCAGATGAGAGGCCCCTGGAGCTAGGGTTACAGGCGGTAGATAACCAGCTATGGCATATTTGCTTGTAAACGAACTCAGGTATCTGTTAAAGTAGTGCTCACGCTAACCTGGTGAGTCATTTCTCCATCTCTATTTAAAATCCCCACACACAATAACATTAATAATAATAATAAAAAAGCCAAAGGCCAGAAGCTGTGCAGTTACAGTGCCTGACTGATGTGTATGCTTTTACATGGCTCCTCTCACTGTAATGTGGAGTGATCCCAGGGGACTCTTGTCTTCCTGGTCACATGAACAAGGAACCCGAGGATATAAGGCTTTAGGAGACTTGTTCTTGGTCAGACTCACTACTTTATTAGTGGTTACACAGTGCCCCATGTAAAAGTCTCTTAATACTTTTGAGTGGTTTGACACTGGGGCATCTCTCAGTGTGCCGTTCATTCTCTGGGCAGCCACATTCCTGGGAATCTCTACTAAGACCTGTTAGAGCTGGTAGAAGGAATTTTTCTTGCCCAGGTCTGAAGTCATCTGAATTGTAGTCCTTGACGAATTTTGTCCACTCTCCACGGGGCAATTGATTATGCAGTTGAAATTTGTCTTATTTACTTTTCTACTGCTGTGGAGACACCATGACTTATAAAAGAGTTTATTGGGGGCTTACAGTTCCAGACGGTTGGGGAGAGTCTATGACAATCATGGCAGGGAGTGTAGCAGCAGACAGGCAGGCATGGTGCTGGGGCAGTAGCTAACAGCATAGATCCATGAGCAAGAGACAGAGGGGGAGGGGGAGAACTGGAAATGGCATTGGCTTTTTAAACCTCAAAGCTCCATCCCCTGCCTCAGTAACACACCTCCTCCAACAAGGCCACACCTCCTAATCCTTCCTAAACAATTCTACCAACTGGGACCAAGCATTCAAACACATGAGCCTATGGGGGCCATTCTCACTCAAGTCACAGTATCAATTCCTTAGGTAGTCTCAGAAATAGGTAAACAACCCTGTTGACAAACCCTCCACTTCTAGAAGAGGGTAGGAAAGGACAAGGAGAAGCCCCCCCACCCCACCCCCCTGTTCCAGAGGAGAGGATAAAATGAGGTATCTGTAGAGAAAGTCGGTGGACTTCCCTCTCCCAGGGATGCTGGTCTTTCTCTGCCCACTAATTTTCTGAAAGCCCATAAAGTCTTTGAGTATCATTCTTCTCTCTGTGTAGGTCAGGCCTCCAAGCCCCACCTCAGCCTTCCACATCCTTTGATAACTTTTTGTTTTTTGAGCTAGATTATCACTATGTGACCCAGGTTGGCCTTTAACTCACTGTGTAACCAAGGCTGACTTTGAACTCCTAATCTTCCTGCCTTCACCTTCCTTGTTCTGGAATTAAAGACTTGCACCTGGCTGGATATACTTTTTTTTTTTTTTCACTCTCAAAATCAATATATTGAGTGGCAGGCATTGCTCTGAGCTCTGGGGATTCAGCAAGAGATAAGACAGTTAAGGTCCTGTCCTCTTGGAGCTCCTGGGTCATTAAGAAAGTCAGAGGCAGGCATTGACCAGACTCACAAGTATACAATTACACAGTTGACATGACGGACTGTGTGGGGATCTGCTGCCCTCTCTGACATCTGTCTACAGTCCCAGCAGCTGGTAGTCTATGGTCCCTACAAGCAAAGTAATAACAACTGCCGCACTAGGCACTGTTAACATGCCTTACATAGTAATTGCTTAATTCTCAGGACAACCCTGTCAACCAGGTAGTGGCATTATCTCCCTCCTCCTACAGACCAGAGTGCTACTTCTTTATATCACTGCTCAGAGAAGTCAGGCCAAGCTCTTGGGACTAGTACACATGATGTTGCGTTCCTAGGTGAACTGCAAACTCTCCTACGGTCCACTGAATTTCAAAAGGTGCTTCAATTTCATGAGGATAGGACAGAAGGAACTAGAGTTGTTTATGTCAAGTAAAATGTGAGTTAGACACTAGCAAGAACTGGTTAACACTGTTTAAAAAGGGATCTCTTTTCTGAGGACTTTTTTCTTCTCTGAATGCTCTGCACTAGAGAAATAACACTTTAAAATAGAAGAAAAGAGAAGTCACTTTGTCAATTGTGTTCCCTTCTCTGTCTCTGTGGGACAGACAGAACGTTGAAGAAAGGAAAAGGAACCTGGTTCTGCCTGAGGCAGCATAATGGCAAAACCAGGTGACCGTCAGAGGTCACCTTCCTTCCCAAGGCAAAGGCATCAGGTATCCCTGGCGACAGAAATCTATCTCACTCTTCCATCAGATGTGATGCTCCCGCAGGGTTTGGCAGAGGAAGCAAGTTACAATTCACTCTTCTAGGATACTCGGGGTGGCATGGGGCAGACATGAGGCTGGGAGGGATTACCTGCTATGTCAGATTAAAGCAGCAGCCACTCATGTTCATGTAGAAAATGAGGAAATAAGGGGCAGGCAGCTAGTAAGCACTAAACAGAGTTAGATCAACAGGCACACACGTTCTCTCAGTGTCTCAGATTCTTCTAACTCTGCCTAGTGCTTGACATGCCTGCAGGGCATAAGACCCAAACTGCCACAGTGATCAGCTCCAAGTGTTGGACTAGAGGTTCAAGAGGCTCAGGAGCCAACCTCGTAGGTACCTCGTGATGACCCAGGATTTTCTTTTGGCTTAATAAAATACATTCCGAAATGCTCTCAAGTTTGCAAAGTAGTTTCCTCCTGGTCCCTCAGTTTCAACTTGATTTTCATGCTCACTCTATGTCTAGGCAGGATGGGTGTTACTGTCTCCACATTTACACTTGTGGTTAGGCTCCCACGGTAGGCAGGATGGGTGTTACTGTCTCCACAATTACACTTGTGGTTAGGCTCCCACGGTAGGCAGTGGAGCTTGGTGCTGATGGCTTTTGAGTGCTTAAGCTCCACACACTTTCTTTTAATTTCTCAGAGAGCTTTCTGCTTCTGTCCATGTCTTTCCTCTCATCTAAGCATGGAAGCCCTAAATGGCCTTGAATTCTCATAGCTTAGTAATAAATTTGAGAAGTTCCCCCCACTGACTCTGGTAGGGCGGTCCCATGGAGAGTCTGTTCTGTGTCCCTGGTGAAAGGTCTACCCCCTCAGGTTTGTTCTGAGGCTCTGGGGCCCAGAACTTGTACAATGCCCCATAAGCTTCTTAGAGGAGGCGGGTATTAGGCAGGATTGGATATGCGTCCCCTGACTTGCCCTTCATACTCGACCCTTGAATTAGGATTCCTAGGGGAGCTGGCAGGAGGAGAATGGGGTGTTCCCCATGGTTCAGCTTCAGACTTACTCTTTGAGACCCTGGATTCTGACAAGTTTACCGAAATTGGAGGACACAGATGTCTATGTCTGAAGGTAAATGATGTGCTTAGATAGAAGGGTTCAGCCAGATGCCAGCTCAGTTCTTGTCCACACATGCAGGGGAAGGAGGGAGACCCTCTAGAATTCCTGTAGGCGGTGCATGTGGGCTCGCCCACAAAGTGCTGCATTCATGGCGAGGGGTAGGGGGTGGGGGGTGGGGGGAGACAGGGAAAGGTCAGGGTAACCAAGGGCAAAGGAAGAAGCTCACTTACTCCTACTTCTTTGATGGTTCTGCTCTGATATTCTAGACTGGCACATTGGCACTCCAGTTAGTGTGGTTTACAAAAAGCCCAAGAGACTCGCTGCAGCCTCGTGTCTGGGTCCCTTGAAGCTGTGTGAAGTTAAATGAAACACACCTGTTCTCTCAGGGTCTCTGTGCCTCACCAGGGGTGAGGGGGCTGGGGAGACTTATACCGGAGAGATCTATGTGTTACTCTGCCCACTTCTGAGATATTATTATCCTATGCAAAACCAAGCATTTTAAAATAAGTGTGGTGTAATATCTTTGGACATGGAGATTTAATGGATATTTGCCAGGTCTGGGCCTCGAGGCTCTTTATGAAACAAGATTTCTTTGAGGGTCTTTCCTCCTGCATCTATAAAACTAACCCCAATGGCTCTCGAGTCTGTCTAATGCTTTTCATAGACTTTATGTGTTTGGTCTCTCAGAATTCTTGTAACCCAATGCCATTACTATTTATATGGGTAATATTCCTACAAATAAATCAAACTTAAATGTGCTGGGATATAGTTCAGTTGGTATAGTGCTTGCCCAGCATACACAAAGTTCTGGGTTCAATTCCCAGACATTGCACTAGGTCGACATGGTGGCACATGCATATCCCAGCACTCGGGAGATGAAGGCAGGGGGATGAAAAGTTCAAGATCATCCTTGCCTGCATATCGTGTTCAAAGCCAGCCTGGGTCACATGAAACCCTGTCTCAAAATTTACGTTTAGATTATTACAGCATACACATGGTAAAACAATCTAGTCAATTGTACAGTGAAAACAAAGTCCCCCTGACCAGTGGTCCTCAATTTCTCTTCCCCAGTTATTCTTCCAGAGTTTGGTTTTGCATAACTAACATCCATGTCATGGTGGAGGCAGTAAGGTTAGCCTGCTCGGACCACACAGCTGGTATGCAGAAGAGCTCAGAGGCCTAGCCTTTGGCTCCATTTTTCAATTTCCTTCTACCAACCCACACCATTAGATAAGAAGCCCCATGTTCTCTCTGGATGAGACAGTATAAGAATTTTAAAAGACTCTAAAATAAACCCCAGCCCCAACAGCAAAAACTAACCCACATGAGCAGGCAGAGCCTTACCTGGCTAATGTACTCAGAGATCCCATCCACTGCTTTCTCTTGCTATCTAGATAAATTCATACCTCTCTGACTCCTTGTTGCCTTTGAGAAGCTGAGATTTGTGGGATGGGCCCAACTTATGGATTACTGAGCTCCCATCAACCTAGGCTTGGACCTGAGGGGTGCAGGGAGAGCCAGGAAAGACATGGAGAATTCACAAAGCCCCCAGGACTCACTCAGAAACTTGAACTGCTTGGCATGTCCACAGAATATTCTCTCCCGAGAGCAGGCATTGCATTCTGGTGTGGAGGGAAGGAGTGGTTAGCTTCATCAGAACAAGGCCTGACTGATACTTTGTGTCCCTGGGATCTCCATCACTCTACCTTTCTGGATAAGAGAGTTCTAGATCTCAGAAGAAGGCAAATAACTCCCTTTCCCCTCTAGGTTTGTGGATACCCCCAGGCTGGGTGTCATGGAGAAATCTTTCCTGTTTCTAACATGAATCCCAGAGCAGCCTCCGCCTCTCCCTGGACAGGATGAAAGGCCAACTGTAACCAGACATAACTGACCATCATGGGGAAACTGATCCGGATGGGGACACAAGAGAGGCGGTTACTCCGACCAAAGAGGCTTCATTGGAGTCGCCTCCTTTTCCTCCTGGGAATGTTGATCATCGGTTCCACTTACCAGCACCTGAGGAGATCCCAGAATCCCCCCTCAATGTGGACAAAAGTCTCCTCCCAGCAACCTATTAAACTGGCCAGCAGAGACCTCCCCGACGATGAGATGACAGCAGAGGGCAATGACCCTCCAGAGGCTAGCTCTGAAGTGGAGGGTGAGATGTTGGCACCCCAAGACACAGTAATCATGGATGAAGCAGCACCTAGCATAGCAATGGAGGACACCCCCAATCCACCCAGAACAACCCAGATCACTCCAACATCACTAAAGAACAATTATAGCCCTACAACAGCTTTCACAAAAAGACAAAGAGAGAACATCCCACCCACACCTAGCAGAGCACCAGGTCACTTCATCTCAACTTCAGGCAGACAGAGGGTAAAAAGCTATACCCCAAAACCCAGGGGAGAAAGAAAGAACTCCAGCCCAACTCACACCAGGGAAAAAGGAAGGACGCATACCCCATCCCCAGGAGGAGCACCTCGCACCATTAGCCCCACATCAACAGAGAAAGACAGTGAAACCATGGCAACCTATAGGATGTTGGAGCCCAGATCTGAGAGAACAGCAGGAGAAACCACGGCAGCTTCTCTCAAGAGAATGGTTCTGAACACCCCAACTTTCTTAACACGTGAAGTAGAAACAGACCTCGTGACATCTCCAAGTTTGGTGGAAAAGAACACTCTGGGAAGTCTTAGAAGAGGGGAAAGAAACAGCTCTACCACTCCCCCAGGAGCAGTCCCACAGCACACCCCTGCCACCTCTGAGGAGCAAATGACAGTAAACACCAGGATGGGTAGCATCCCAGTAACCATCGAAGGGTCTACTGCTGCCCAGAGAATTAGCAATCCCTTGTCCAGAACCAGTGCACCAGCCATTAGAATTGCCTCAGCCACCAACAGGGAGAAGAGACCTTCCACAGCACACAGTACCCTAGTAACTCCCAAAGTCAAGGCTACCATGACCACACAGATCCACCGCTGTGTGGTAGTGGAGCCAGCTCCAGCTGTACCCATGACCCCATCTCCAAGCATGACAGCTATTCTGTTCCCAGAGGCACCTAGTTACAGTCCCTCAGCTTTGCCACCTGGCCGGCCAAACCTTCACCCCAAGGCGGAATATCCCCCAGACCTGTTCAGTGTGGAGGATCGACGACAGGGCTGGGTGGTCCTACACATCTTTGGCATGATGTATGTGTTTGTGGCCCTGGCCATTGTGTGCGATGAGTACTTTGTCCCAGCCCTGGGAGTCATCACAGATAAGCTACAGATCTCCGAGGATGTGGCAGGGGCCACATTCATGGCTGCTGGAGGCTCAGCCCCTGAGCTCTTCACCTCTCTCATTGGTGTCTTTATCTCCCACAGCAATGTGGGTATTGGTACCATTGTGGGCTCTGCTGTGTTCAACATACTTTTTGTTATTGGCACCTGTGCCCTCTTCTCCAGGGAGATCCTCAACCTCACCTGGTGGCCCTTGTTCCGAGACGTCTCCTTCTACATCCTTGACTTGTCCATGCTCATAGTCTTCTTCCTGGATAGTCTTATTGCCTGGTGGGAGAGCCTGCTGCTGCTGCTGGCCTATGCTCTCTATGTGTTCACCATGAAGTGGAACAAGCAGATCGAGCTCTGGGTGAAAGAGCAGCTTAGCAGGAGGCCAGTAGCCAAAGTCATGGCCCTGGGAGACCTCAGCAAGGTAAGGCAGTCTGGTTCCGGCTTTCCCAGGCCTCTTTGGTGTGAGAGGGCAGGAAGAAGCTAAGGACTAAGGACAGATCAGAGAGAGCAAGACTACAGGAGGCAGCTGCTCCTTTTCCCTGGCTATTTATTTCCAGCATGCCTGTGCTCTTGCCATCAGCACATGTGACTGTAGCTCGACCCCAACCATCCTAAACACAGGGCATGGTTATGATTTTTATTCTTCAGGAAAGAGGTTAAAGCTGAAAGAGAAGTTAAAACATTCATCCAGGGTCACACGGCAAGCAGGCAGGCAGTGGAGTCAGGATTTGAATCCAGCTCAGCCTGATGGGCGTCTGGAAGTGCCATTTGAGTTGACTTTGGAGGAAGAAGAGAGAAGTAGTGGGGTGGGTGGGAAAAAAATGATAATCTCTTCCAAGCATAAGGAGTTCAGAGTTTAGGCCGACCCGTTATTTTCAAGTAAGTTTGTTCACAATCTTTACTTGGAAAAGAGTGTGACTTAGATGGGGCCTGGGGAGGAAGAGGAGATAAGGGGAGCCCCACTCACTCACTGACAAGCCAGCCCCCGGCAGAGCCTTTACTGTGTATCTATTGAAGGTCCTGATATCAGACATGCCAATGCTACGGCTTCCCCCCCCCGGGGGGGGGCTTTCCTGATTAAATTCATTGGATGTTCAATGACTTGAAAGATGACATCATATTGGGGAGGTGACCTCTGAAAACAAATAGGAGCCCCTATCTTTCCTGTTTCTGGAGGGTGAGTTTGGGTAAAGGTTGGCTTATAGCTTTTAGTGGAAGCAGAATCTTTCGTGCAAAGAGCATAGGACTTAGCTACTTAATCCCTAGCAGTTTTGATGAGTGGGCAGGATGTCTACCAACCTCTGCAACAGGAGGCAAGGGATTATACTACTTCCTTTAGAAGTTTTGAAGTAGCACAGTGTTTTAGTCAGAACATGGAACCAAAAGCCAGATCCCTGGAGTTCTAATCTGATGCTGCTTTTCAATTAATGTTATGACCTCAATTATAATTTCAGTTAATGTCAGGTCTCTCCTCGACCCTTCCCCAGTCTCTGGGGTAAATGATAGAGTTCACTTAACTACCAAAAGGTTCTAACTCTGACTTTTATGATAATATTTGAGTCCAAATGAGTTCAGTTCCAGCAAGCCCAGGCACAGTGGTCATTCCTCTATTTAACATTTACACAGGGCACGGACAGGTGGAAAGTCCTGCCTGGAGTCACAGTGCTGGCTGGATCAGAACTGCTGTCTGACTCCCTAATCACTGCTGCATCCTGCCAGGCTGCTGCTCTAGATTAGAGAGGGATGACTTCTTGCTGCATCATTCAAGCTGAGGAAGCAAGAGCCTCCATGGACAGGTCTCTTTATGGAGTCCTGGCTTCTCTGAGAAGAATCCCTGGTGTGTATCAGGGCAGCAGTGTTCAAACCCCCTCTGACTTGCCTCCTGGTTCTTTGTAATGATTCTGCTTTCCTTGAAACTCAATATATTCTGGAATTTCTGCTGCACCTGAGCAAGGCCGTCAAAGCAAAGCTTGCTAAGAGAGTGATGCAAAACTTATAATTTTAATAGAGAATTTGTCCAACTTAATTGTCTGGTGCCAATAGTAGCAGCTCTTTGCCAAGCAGTAAGCAGGGGCTGATTGCAACAGTGCTCTTACTCTGTGTTGAAACTAATTCAGTAGGACTTTTAATTGACAGTATTGTTAATGAAATGTTGAGTTACTAACTATACTTGGAGGTAAATCCAACAGTATGTAAAGTGTGAATGCATTGGACTTGCCATAAATGATGTCCATGTAAGAATAAGTATAAATAACTTAAAACTCTAGCTGTTTAAAAGTGATTTAGAGTTCCATTCTTGGGTGACTTTTAGCTACAGAGAGAGCAAACCACCCTTTTTTGTGTCTGGATTTAACTGACTAAGAGCTATGATCTGATCAGAGGGACTAAATTGTATTGTATCTCACCAACAGTGAGAGGACAAGCAGCTGCATTGATCCATAAAGCAGTTCTGTGCAAACTCAGTCTTTGGTGTAGTGAGCCATACTGGTTTTCAGTCTT
Source organism: Rhynchomys soricoides (assembly GCA_019843965.1). Lineage (NCBI taxonomy): Eukaryota > Metazoa > Chordata > Mammalia > Rodentia > Muridae > Rhynchomys > Rhynchomys soricoides. Next base: position 11,658,448 of record JADRCH010000036.1, read on the forward strand.
TGTGGCTTAATGTAAGCCTGGCAAAGTGTTTCTCCTTACCAATGCAATCATGAAAACAACCCCTCCTTCTCCCTTCTCTCCCTCTTCTTCCTCTCACTGTATACTGGCTCTCCTGGATCAGTTGGTCCCTTTAGTTAATCATTAATGGAGAAGGAAGGGCTCAGAGAAACTGGGCCTTCTCCATCAGCCATGGTTCTGAAATTGGGAAGTGTGGAGAGAAATGGGGCAAGGCATGCTGGGAGCCACAGAGCAGAGCTAGTGCAGTGAAGCCCTGACCAGGTGAGAAGAGAAACACAGGAGAGGAAAGACACCAGGTCCTTCCCCCTTCCTCTGCACTATCAGCTTCAGCATTGCCACTGGGTGGGAAAGCTAAGTGTGTCCCAAAGTCTGAGTCCAGAGTCTTAGTCTGTAAGTATTTGGTTCAATCTCTTCAAGGCCAGTTCTGGGACTGGATTCCTAGTCAGTGAAAGGGAGGAGTCAGGAAGGGAATCCATGCTTATGAAGGGTCCATTCCATATATATGTGCCTTTACAACCCCTCTCTCCCTCCCTCAACCTCTCCCCCTCTCCTGCTCCTCTCTTTTTTTTTTTTTTTTTTTGGGACAGGGTTTCTCTGTGTAACCCTGGCTGTCCTGGAACTCACTCTGTAGACCAGGCTGCTGGCCTTGAATTCAGAGATCCACCTGCCTCTGTTTCCTGAGTGCTGGAATTAAAGTTGTGCACCACCACAGTTTCTTATTAAATGTTACAAAACTAGACTGTTATCCCTAGCTTACATATGGGGAGACAGGGGCTCAGAGTGGACACTTAGCCTGTGAAAGTCACACAGCTAGTCGGTGATAGTGATGATGGTGAATCAGTATATTTGGGTTTTAACTTAGGTGCCCTGTTAACTATCCCTGATCCATGGGTAAGCCAAAAAACTCTGCGAACTGTTTGTTAGTTAAATACCTGGCTGAAAGGCCGTGTGAGGGATACAGTTAACATCGAGGAAGAGAATTCTGTGTGGGAACCACAAATCATGTTGGTCTCGAAGGCCTTCAGTCACTGTGAATGGGATGAGACAGCACAGGCATCAGCAGACTCTGCTAAAGCCAGGCAATAAAACCTTCTGCTCTGCAAGCTATTCTATACCTCTCTTTCACAGCTTGATGCCATCTCTGTAGCCTTTGAGAGTGCTCGTCCTTCTTGCAGGAATGCTTGCCCAGTTCTATTCTGAAGCCTGCTCTTTAGCTTCCCCGTCTCCCATCAGGGACGGTCCCCACTACCCTGTCCCCTTGTGTTTCCTTCACAGTAACCCCTTACGCCCTGCACCACTCTCATTTCTATGCCCCTCACTAAGCAGTTTCTTGTTGGGTTTATCCTCTAATTAGTTCAGGTGCCGTTAGTGGTCAAGGCAGGGAGACTGGCCCAGGGCATCACTGGGGAGGATACGGCACCTGGGAATTCGATACTGTTTGGGTTTCATTTGAGGCACAGGAAGAGATGATCAGAGTCCTGTTTCAGAGGTCATCCCAAAACTGCTGCATAGAGAATGAATTATAGGTGCACAGTAATGGAAGGAGGAGGAGTGGTAAGTCTGATTAGGAGCTGTTTGGAGCACCCAGTTATCCAGCTGTGTATGTGTGTTTGCACATGTATGCATGTACATGCACACGATAGTCATCCACAAAGGATGCATGTCATGACCCCTACTGGACAGATCTAAAATTTATAACAAATATATGTGTGTGTGTATATGTGTGTGTGTGTATATGTGTGTGTGTGTATATGTATGTATGTATATATATATATATATATATGTATATATATATAGCTAAATTTTAAGTATCTTTATGTTTGTACTTTCAAGCCCTTATTAAATAAGATAAGGCTTATTTGAGTACAAACTGCAAAACGAGGATGGTCTGATAACTAAGATAACTACTAAGTGACTGGTGGGCAGGTAGCAAATATACGGTGGACACACTGAACACAGATGGTTCATGTCCTAGGCAGGATGGGTGGGGACAGCCTGAGAGTGCAGTCAAATTACTCAGAACACCACACAATTTAGAAGTTGCAATTCGTTTATTTCTGGAACTTTCCATCAACTAGGTCTGGACCCCAGTTGAATGTAGGATACTGAAACCAAGGCATGTGAACGTGCATCACACATGCACACAGGTACACACATGCATGCACACGGCTGTCCGTGGAGATGTTCTGAAGAAGTTATCGTCTGAACTTGGCAATGAGTGGGGGAGGGGGGAAGAAGTCAAGGATGGTGCTGAGCTTTTTTGGAATGAGCAGAGAGTGATCCAGCCACAAAGAAAGAGAAGCCCAGAGGGAAAATGAAAATCTGTTCAGGAAACTCAGGAACTCTGCTCGGGAGTGGTGAGTCTGGGCTCTTCAATGGCTGCCCAGGAGGCGGTTGCACACAGGAGCCTAAAGATGGGACACTAGGTCTAGGTGTGAAGTGTGAACTTGTGGGTAGATAATAAATGTCATAGTCAAGGGGGGACCAAAGCTCTGAGATGAGAGAGAAAGAGTAGGCCACAAAGGACCCTGTCTTATACTCTCGGCTTGTCAGGTCTGTGATGTGGCAACAAATGAAACACACTTCCGGATCTCCTGGAACTCAGCTTAATGGAGAAATTGGAGTTGGTTCGGCCTTTGTGGTACCTGATACTTATTAAGAAGGAGAATATAAAGCCACTCTACAAAATTTGGCATGTAAAGGGAGAGAGGCCTGTAACCTAAGCCTCATCAGCTACACAGAAAGTTGTTGGTGGGGAAGATGGAGAAGTCAAAGCGTCGTGTGGAAATGTGTAGGCAAGTGTTGAGGGACTTCGTACTGAGGACAGTCGGTTCAACTTCTTTATGACCATTGCATTGTGGGGGCACACCTAGAGGACTTCCGAGATGCTCAGTGGTAGATCGATCACTTGTCTGATACGTTTGATCTCTGGCACAGTAACAACAACCAAGTTTGGATGTGGAGAGGCACTGGGTTTATGTCTGTTATTTAGCTAGGTGGTGGCAGTGGCACACACTTTTAGTCCCAGCACTCAGGAGACAGGCAGACGGATCTCCATGAGTTCAAGGCCAGCCTGATCTACAGAGTAAGTTTCAAGATGGTCAGGGCTGTCTCAAAATAAAAAGTAGATTATTAAAATGAGTCATAGGCTGGGTGGAGTGGCACATGACCTTTATTCCAGCATTTGGGAGGCAGAGGCAGGCAGATCTCTGTGGAACTGTGTGTTCCAGGCCAGTCAGTGCTGCATTGTGAAACCCTATCAAAATGCAAAACAAAACTAAACCAAACAAAAGAGAAACCAGTTGTTTGCAGTGCTGCACTGTGGGGGAGGCTATCTCTCTTTAGGGGACAGTGGGTTCTAGAACATAGATGAGGGGCACAGTGTGACTGATGCACTTAAAAGTCACTGTAGCTGAGGGGTGGAGAATAAACCTAAAGAGGAGCAGAGCCAAACTCTAGAGGCTTTGCCAGTCTGGAGGCAGGAGAGTGGAAGCCCAGCTGAGCAGCCTGAGCCCAGGCCTGCTGGCTCACTGGTATGGGCTGTAAGGCAGACAGAAGAATATGCTCACAGCCACTTCTAATTCCAGTTCCAGGGGTCCAACATCCCTTTCTGGCTTTCTTGAGCACAAGGAGCCCACATGGTACAGATGTTTTGCATGAAGGCAAAAACACTCGTTCATACTAAACAAACCTTTTTTTTTTTTTTTTTTAAAAGGTTGACACAAAAGTCTGTTGATCTGAGTTTGATTCCTGGAACCCATAAAAGGTGGAAAGAGAATCAACTCTGCAAAGTTGTCTTCAGACTTCACTCACACACACACACACACACACACACACAAGCAACAATAATAAACAAAATATAGTAATTAAAAAAGGAAATGGCTGAGAGTTGCATAAGCTTATAACTCAGCATTTAAGGTGAGTCAGAACTAAACAGCAGGATCATGCACTGCACCCCCACCACCCCGCAAAAGGCTTCAAAGCTAGATGTGCACGCTAAGACTGCCCATGAGCACACAGGGAGTTATTTTAGCTGGAAAAAATCTGAGCAGCAGAAAAGCATCGGGGATGTGCTCCATGGAGCGAAAATCAGTCTCTTGGCTGTCTGTGGACAGAACAAACCATTCTGAAATGTAGACTTCCCCCACTTCTCTGCCTCCTGTGGACTCGATGGGAGAAAGCTGGACATGAGGAACAGTGAGGTGGGTGGACAGTGGCAGCTAGTCTGCATGAACCTGCCTCTTTCTCGATAAACTCTCAGATGTGTCATGAAAGCATTAGAGACACAGCTCCTTTTTCACACTCCACTTGGTCATTTCAGCTCTGTGGCATTCACGAAGATGGCCATTCTTTAACAACGAGTACCGGCCACTCAAGCCTCCCCTACCCTTCAAAAGTTGTCACTGTGTCCACTGCAGGAAGCCTTCCTGGAGTGCCTCACACAGCAGCACCATTTATGCCTCTATTATTGTGACCCGTGTTCTGCTCTGCCTTGCATCTGTGTGCTAGGTCTCAATTCCTTTCTGAATGCAAATTCCATGTTCTCAATATCTTTCCTCATCATGACCAGCAACACAGTCCTTATATAGCACAGAGCACACCCTCAGTTGCATGTACTCAGTATACGAGCAGAGTGACTGGACTGGATGGGAGGCTAGCCTGTGGTCAGGTGGTATTGTAGAGCTGAACAGAGAATGAAGCTGTTCTGCTCCTGGGTGGGCCTTGGTGGCCAATGAGGGAAGCAGAGGGAATGTAAAGATAGTCACTAAGGCAACGGCGAGTAACCTTGGTGCCTAAAGATAGTGTCACAGGTCACCTGGGATTGTCTATGAACCCTCCTTACCTTTGTTGAGAGCCACAGGTCAGGAAATAAGAGATGACTACATCAAAAGATCACTGCATGGTAAAAACAGACAGACAGACAAACACACAGACAGACAAATGTAGGATCTAGGGGATGGTGATTTACTTCTGCAAAGTATTCCATAAAAGTAGGAGGATCACCACAAAGGCCAGCCTGGACTGTATAGTGACTTCTAGATTAGCCTGGGCTACATAGTATACCCATCTCTAAAAATAAATAAATGATTGGACTCCAGTTAAGTAGACAATTCATATATCACTCAGATGGCATTTCAAGGCTAAGAATGCAAAGAAAGTGAGTCTGATGGGCTTCAAGTTTCTTCAAACTTGGTCTCACTCCTCAGCAGGCACTTATCTGACCCCAAATCAAGATTTTAGAATCACAAGATGTGCTAATGCGGTTCAACTTTCAAGGGGAGAGAGGGATTGGGGGTGAAGTACAGCTTAAAGGGTCACGGAGAAAGCTTTATTCAAGAATCCACCCTGGTTTTTCTGAGTAGGAACAAATGATATGACCCAGGTTAGCAGAGAGGGACAGAGATGGCATCTTTGGCAGAGGGAAAGGCTATCGACAGGGAAAAGGAGTAGATATTGATGAAGTGAATCTATTATCTGCTTTATAAATATGCACATCTTTATCATGTCTGTTCACATGCAAAGAAACTGGAGGAAATGCTAGGACAGAAGAGCATAGGCATCTATAAAAGGGGGCTGGAGAGATGGCTCAGAAGCAGCTTTCCTAGAGAGAAGGACAGGTAGAGAGGAAAAGGCAGAGTTTCTCCATCACATCTTGTGACTCATCTCTTGACCTCTGTTCCCCTCTGCAGCCCAGTGATGGTGCCATTGAGGAAAATGAGCAACAGGACAAGAAGCTGAAGGTGGGTGATGTGTGAAGCTCACCCAGCAGGTTCAATGCAGCATCCTGGTTTGAGCAGGAATATTGCAGAGTTTCAGCATATGCCTGAACACCACCAAGTTGCTGTGGTCCTGATGCTGTGCAATCTGGTCACCTGGTCAACTCAGGGAGGCCTGGGAGGCTCCTGGGAGCTACCAGGGTGAGCCAGGAAGGAACAAGCTGTGTGGTGAGGGCCTCTCAGCTCCACATGGTGTTAGTTTAGGAACTAAATTCTTAACGTATATCTATAAGATGCAATTTGGACTGGAGAATCTCAAGTCCTAATCTCCAATCCCAATATTGATTGATAGAAGTTCTATTACTGATGGCTTCAGCATATCCAGAGATAAGGAACTAGGGGGCAGGACCTAAGGTTTCTGAAAGACTGACTTCAGGCACTGTGTGGAAGGAGGCAGGGGTGGGAGTGGAGGTAAAGGGGCGGTGGGGCTGAAACCTCCTGTATACGTTGTGATAGCCACAGCCACTAGGTGGCAGAAGAGTTCAACTGGAGCGAGATAGGGACGGAGAAAAGGGTAATCTTACAGTAGTATTTCAGCGTGTTGCTATGAGTAGGTGTGTGTCACATCTGTGTGCAGTACAGGAGTGTCTACTTCGATGCTTTGAAGGTTTCTGAGGGCATAAAGTCAAAGTGGGCTCCCAATCAGTAGGCCTGGGTTGCTAGTTTGACTCTCTCTCTCTCTCTCTCTCTCTCTCTCTCTCTCTCTTCTTGACCTTAGCTGTATCACCTCCCCTTGACAGTCCTTCCTTTCTGTAGATGGGGACCCTAGTGTTGCTTATCTCTGGGTGTGGAACAACAACCAAACACAGTCAGGCTCACTGTGTGGACCGTAAAGGGCTGTGCATGGCCCAGCAGCCTACCTGTGTGGATGTGGATGAGGGTGTGTTTTTTAGAAGGGTTGCTTGTTGGGAGGTGCAAACCTTTCCATCACATGGTACCACTGATCCTGGTGGCCTGCTGCCTGTGGAGGTTGTGGGACTCATGTAAGGTGCAGAAGGAGCTTGTTCCTGAGGAATCAAAGGGAGGAGGACGAGAGAGAGTTGGAGGTGAACGAAGCAGGGGCACAGGGCTAAAGATGCCCTCTCTCTGGTCTCCGTGGGAAGGAGGCAGGTTGGCGGGAAGGCTCTCCTGCAGCCCCTCCCCTGACCCGGGCAGGGACCCACTGAGGCCTGTCCGGCTCTCCCTTTGCTCAGCTCCCGTCTATGCTGACCCGAGGGAGCAGCTCGGCCTCTCTGCACAACAGCATCATCCGCAGCACCATTTACCACCTCATGCTCCACAGCCTGGACCCCCTGGGGGAAGGTAAGCAAGGCCTCCTCACACCTGCCTGTCTCCCCTCCTGCTACTGGAGAGAATTTGGGACTCGCAATTGCTAGTGACTGTGGGCTGGGATGAGAGGATAGAGTAGCTACACAGCCTGGAAGACAGGGAAGATTTAAAGCACCAAGACAGAGCTATGTGGAACATGGTGGCTGGGGTCCTTCTGTAATACTCTACTGTTTCTCTGCCTCAGTGTCCCTGTCTGTAAAATGAAGGGCTTTATCTACAGCCAGGAAGATACCATGGTCTATTTGGATCTGTGTTGGGGCAGATGCTTCAGGAGACACCTCCACAGACCTCTGGCATCTCTCTTTGCTTTGTATTCCAGCTCTGGAGTCCTAAAAAGCTGGCTCTCCCCCACCTCCACTTCAGCCAGGAGTCCTAAAGGACACCTTAGGATGATATGTCACAGCCACTTCTGGGGGAGGGCAGTGTACAGGGTAAATGCAGTGTCTAAGGTGCTGAAGTTGAACTGGACATAATAGCAGCAGTGGAGAGTCCCATACCTCACCAGCCTGCCCGCTCGCTTCCCCAGAGAACTATCCCACATGTCTCTCACACCCTTCTGCCCGCCTCTCAGGAGCTCTCCTGCTCCCTTTGGGTCCAGCCTTTCTGGGTCTCTGGTGTAGAATTGAGCACAAGCAGGAGGCCCACTAGGAAAAAGCTAGTGTTGGGCAAAGCCAGGGCATGCAGTTAGGCAGGAGAGCCTCAACATGGCATGAAAGAATGAACCCCAGGAGGACCCCTGGCTGGCCTCTCTGGTTAAGGGACACATTCCAGGATCTCAGGACTTCATAGGGCCCTGACCTCCCCTTCAGACACATTGTGGGGCATCATGTGTTTAAAAGTATATTGTACTAGAAAAAGCAGTGTCAAAGATAAGGTAGTGAGACCTCCCTTAGAAATTCTTCAAGGTGAGCCTGAGCAACATGGCAACCAGCCACAAACGATCAGTACCTCTAAGGGATAAGCAGATGGGGGCAGCCTCAGGTGCTGAAGACTGGGGTGAACCTGGCCTGGCTCTCTAGGTCATGCCTAGCCATTCCCAGCAGAACCACTGACTCTAGTCAATTCCTGAAAATAAAGAACTTCTCCCGCATGAACAGTGGGGCTCCCAGACCCGGCCACCTCTGTGAGCATCAGCTGCCAGCTGGCCTGCTTGTCCTAACAGGATTATGTGATGCTCGGGCCAGGCCGAGGTCAGAGGAGATTGGCACTAAGGAGATGATCCAGCCATGCTGGGTGGGGACAGGGCACTTGAGGGAACAGTGCCAGGGAAGCTGGTGACCATTGTCCCAGCCAAAGACCTGTTAATATGGACTGTGGGTGCAGTAAGCCATGGGTCAGTGAATAACTGCAGGTGTGTCCTGGGATGCAGCTGGAGTCTGATCATTTGCCAATGCCTCTGCCCAGAAGGGCTACCCCCGCCTTTGTTCCCAAGTCACCCCAGATGTCTGTTTCCCAGACAGATTTCAAATGGCCATCCAGGTGTTTCTACCCTTCCCCAGTGGAACATCCCAGCCCCAGCTCTCTCCACGAGAGATGACCCCTGACTTCTGAACTCGCACCTCCCCAGCCAGGGTGGTGTTTTCCTCCCTTGGCTCCCTCCCATGTTTCTCTTGTGTTCTCAGTCAGATATGTGGGAAAGAGCAGCAGTGGAGGAGACATCTGGCAGTGACCTGGGAAAGGAGAGGCCAGGGCAAGTGATATGAGTCCCTCCAGCCAGCAGTGCCAGGGCCAGGGTGGGGAGCCTAGCTTGCCTTTCTTTGATTATGGCGGTCTTCTGTTAAGCAGGATGCTACAGCTATTGATTAGTGCCTAGAGGGCTCAGGGCATTCTGGATCTAGGTGGCAGAGTTGTTCAGAAGTCCTGAACACTCCGGGAAGATCAGCTGGGTGCCAGAACACCCAGAGGAGCTATAGCAGTGACTCTGCAAATGAACTTACTGCCAAGACAGCAGCAGCAGTCTTGAGCAACTCTGAGGGTTTATGGCCTAGGTGGCAAGGAGGAAATGCCAGGGCTGTTCTCTTTCCTGCCCATCCTGGAGCCAGGCAGAGGCTTCATTCAACCCAGCTTCCCAGCCTGTGTCTTCTTAGTCTGCCCGTACTCCCTCCCCCATTAGATGATCTTCAGGGTCTCTTCCAACTCAAACGCTGGGCATTTTCACCAGAGAACTGATCCCTCAGTGGATAGCTGCTGGCCACTACTGCTATTAGTCCACCACCACTATTGTTACAGCCAAAAAAGTAACACAGTGACATCTAGGGGCTGTTTTAAACACAGTCCTGCATAAATCCACCTGCCATCTACAACTAAACCCTGGGAAGGCTTTTACAGGTGAAGTGTCTGAGGGATGGAGAGGCTGAGGAGCCAGCTGGCTGGGCCATCACTATCGTGCACATGTGTGTGTGTCTGAGGGTGTCGCTGCCAGAGTCAAGCATCCCTGCCTTGTGCATCCTCAAGTCAGGGCTCTGGGTGCATCATGCTGTTGCAGGGGACACACAGGCTTCCCGAGTAAGCCAGTGTCCGTGGAGAGAGCTAGCTTGCATTTAGAAGAGGAACCACGTGGCCATTACTTCATGTGCCCATTTTATTGTTGCCCTGCCTGCCCTTCCCCACCTTCATGCCATACAGCTGACAGGGGAACCACTTAAACTCCCACTTCTCAGTCTATCTCTCTTCCTTCTCTACCTCAGTGTTACTCAGGGGAAGTCTTTTGCACATTGCCTGGCACATAGTCATGGAGGGAGAGAAGAACCTTCTCTATTATTTTTCTTGCCTGAAAATCAGGGCATCGATTCTGCGCTTGTCACTCTAGAGGTCTCCAGTGAAATCTGTCCCACTAAAATGTGACCCCATCTGGAATCTGTGTGTCTGGGATCCAGAGGGTATGGCCAAAGCTTGATCCCTCCCTGCTTTCTGCAGGAAAGGGAAGGCTCAGGGGCAGCAGACCTCTGGAGCAGCATGCACAGAGTATGCTGTCCTGACTTCTAGTAGTTTGTGAAGAGTAAGCGAAAACGGACCTTACCGCTCATCTAGTCCAAGATGGCAAAACCAGTCCTCTGCCATTAGATCTCTTCCTGTCCATCACAGACATCACTGACTGATCCTGGAAGGGACTCTCCTACCGAATTTGGGTCAGAGTTCTCAAATGAGCCATTGCTTGAAGTCATAAAGGAAATGCATCCTGCAGGCTGGTCCCAAATCAGCCATATGTTTATCAGAGAGGAAATAGGGGGAGTAACTTGCCCAAGGTCATAACCAGTTAGTGATGGCACAGAGACTCAGTCAAGTTTACAGATGTGGCACCAGGAATAGGCCTCATGAGATCAGACCCAGACACCACAGGTCTAGGCTAGTCTTCCTAGCCTTTTCAGCATTGGGAAGTGCAGGGTCCTGACTGAAAGGTATGTTGAAAGGCCCCTGAGGCCCCAGATGAGATGTCTTCCTTTCTCCTTCGCAGCCCGCCCCTCCAAGGACAAGCAGGAGAGTTTGAATCAGGAAGCCAGAGTCCTCCCCCAGAACAAAGCAGAAAGCAGCTTAGACGGTGAGGATGGCCAGGATGGCCACTGGCCAGGTTTCTCCTGCTACTGTCCCTGCTCCTGTCATAGCCAGTGTAGAACAGACACTGAGGCACATGTCACTCAACGTCCTTGAGTCTTTTCTTTCAGTGATTTTTCTATGACAGGCTTCCAATAACTTCCTCCTTGTTCTCCTCAGATGAGGCAGGCAAGGGAAGGTCAGGGGAGCACCCAGTTCCCACATCCTATTTCCTAAATCTCATCCCAAGTGAGACTCTGTTTCTTCTACACAAGGACATTATTGCTAGTGACTGGTTTGAAGTGAGCAGGCTGACTGAGGGAAGGTGACCTGGAGCCCAGTGACAGAAGCCTAGCAAACAGGACAGCATTGACTCCTGGGCTCTGCACACCAAGTTTACTTGGCTCACTGAGGACCCCATAGAGAGTTATTCTTTCTATTTCATAGTCAAGGAAACGAAAGTTCAGAGAGATGAAGTGAATTGCCCAAGGCCACACAGCCGTGAAGTTGTTACCCCATAGCTAACCATCCTTCCCAAGGTCCTGTTCTCCACAGTTCTGGTCCAGGACCTCGGAGCAGCTCGCCTTTGAACTCAGTGGGATCCTTTTCAAAGGGCCAGCCCTCTCTGCTCCAATTACCCAGGTAGTTCCAGCATCCCTGGCTACAATCCCAGGAAATGCCTGTGAATACAAGGCAATGCCTCCCGGATGTCCTCTCATCCCTAATGTATTCAGGGGACAGGGCAAGAGCAGTTCCCTGTTCCCAAAAGCCTCCTGAGCCCCTCACACCAAATGCCCTGTAGTCTCTTCTGCCTTTCTCTGCAGCTGTTCCCAGAACCTGTTCAGCTCTCACCTAGCTCTCACCTAACCCATGTTTGTCCTTTAAGAGGAGGAGCCAGCCGAGCTCCCTGCGGTCACGGTCACTCCAGCCCCTGCTCCAGACGACAAGGGAGATCAGGAGGAGGATCCAGGCTGCCAGGTAGGCTCTCAGCCTCTGCACAGCTGGAGGAATTTCAGAGGCCAAGGAAGGCTTTCTGGCCAAATAATTCCTTCTTGAAGGCCTGAAATCCTGTTTATCCCTGTGGGGTGAACCAAGTCCCTTCTCTGAAGTCATTTGAAAAAAATGAACACACTTTCCAGACCCAGAAAGCTCATGGCAACACCCCAGCGTGAGATAACACATATCTCAGAGTATATATACCACATGCTATAAGAACATAAGGAATTGTTAGTGTGTCAGCCAAGCAATGAGAGACCAGTCCAGACTGTCCCAGACCACCAGTGGCTTGAAGTGCAGGAAGAGTGCTGCTGGGTAAGAGGCCCTTCATTGCTGCTGCACGATCCTCATCTGTAGCTTCCTAAGACTTAGCACTGCTTTGCCTTGAGAGCATCTTCTTCCAGCACTCTTTGGCCAAGCTTATTTTATATCCATGTTTTTCTATTATGGCTCTATGAGTGGCACATGGTTCCCTCTCCCTAGAGTCCCTCTCTCTCCAATCCTAGGTAGTCTTAGGTGGCCTGGTGTGGGTAGAAAGCTCCCTTGTCTATGAGGTTTCCCTGATGCACCAGAATCCAAATGCTCCTAGGACTTTGCACCAGACATGGGGTTTCCACAGCTGCTTCCTGTTTTCTGAGCCTCACCTAGTTCCCATACCAGATGGTGAGGTTCCTGAAGGCAGCATCCAAGTCTGAGCCATGTGAGCCTCCACCTCAGAGGGAAACATCCTGCCTGACACATGATGCATTCAATACAGGTTGAGTGACTGGCAATAAACAAACGTTAAGTTCGCAGGTTCTAGCCTTACTTTTCCTATTCAGCACCCAGAAGCACACCTTTCTTTCATCCACAGCCTGGCAATTTTGGGGCTCTGTCTCTCAGGTGTCTTCTGGTATGTGAGTACCATGCAGGCTGATTATGGCCAACTCATGGGAAAAGGAACAAGAGGATGCAGAAGCATCTGGAGCCTCAGCCCAAGAAATAAAGCTGGGCCTCAGAAGGAGCCAGATAGAGGTCCAAGAAGGCTCCAGTGACTCTGTTTGCTGCCCTTCCTCCCTGCTCTCCCTGTGTGCAGATGCTATGACTGACTTCAACTCTAAACTACCCATCTAGCCCTCCAGTCCATAGGGATCAACCAGTGACCAGTTCCCAGTCTTAGAATCTGCTCAACCTAAGTCACAAGTCAGGGATCTGGTGCATAACCAGGTAGCTGTGGTCCTGGGAAGGTTGGGAAACCTTCACTGCTACACAGAAGGGAGCTGCGGCTCACTTGGGCTGTTAGGTATGCATTCTTAATAGGATCCCAAGATAACTATTTAGGGAGCCAGGGAAGGTGGTACAGATGGGTGGTCTCATACCAAATGACTTAAATGAGCCTCCATCTCAGGAAGCCTGCTCCTGTGGTAGGGCCAGGGAAGGGAGGCAGGAGTGATTGCAGACAAATCTTTTTACTCCTCATTGTTGATTCAAAGCTCAGGCATCTCCAGAGAATAACACTTAGCTTCTTCATCTGAGCCTCAACCCTGGTTGCAAATTAGGAGAATATGGGAAAACTTTAAATAAAGTTGTTCCCTGCCTACCCATTGAGTCAGCGTCCTCAGGGCAGGTCCTCCAGCATCCTGGCTTAAGAAATTTCCAGGTAGGCCAGGCATGATGGAACATGCATTTAATCCTAGGACCCAGGAGGCAAACACAGGCATACCTCTGTGAGTTCAAGGCTACCCTGTCTTCATACCCAGTTTCATGTCTGCCAGGGCTGCACAGAGAGACCCTATCTCTCCCCCCCCCCCCTCCCCCCCCCCAAAAAAAAACGAAAGAGAAAATTGCCCCAGGGAGTAGACTAGCATGTTACAGGTCATTTCAGATCTGGGACCATCAGAATTAGTGGCTTTTGGTGTGTAGGGCAACGAGCATGTGAGCTACAGATGCTCAATTTCACCTCAGAGGTGCTAAGTCAGCTGATATGGGTAAAGCCAGAAATCCAAATTGCTAATAAGATTCCCAAGATAACAAGTTTGGAAGCCAGAGGCTTCTTCAGACTCAGGATGTTAGTTTGGTGGTCAAGAGGTTGAGAACTGAACTACAGATGTTCAAATCCCAATGCCATCACATACAAACTGTGGACCACGGGCAATTTTCTCTACCCTAGTTTCTCCACTAGTAAGATGGGTACAATTCTATGTATTGATGAGTCCATGAAATACAGCAAATGCTATTATTATTATTATGAAGTCATTTACAATTGTGTCTAACATGTAAGAATGTTCAACAAATAGGTATAAGTGTCATCAGTAGACTTAGCAAGGTGTTGTGTCTGACAAAGCATCAGGCCATATTAGGTAATGTGGAAGCCTGGTGCCTAGGACAAGGGAGCAGATAGTCTTGTTCCAGTGTGTGTAGGTTTTGTGTTCAGTTTTGGATGCTCCACCCACGGTATGGCTAATTAGAACATGTTCATCTAGTTGTGGCAGCCTCTATACCATAGCATGCAGGAAGCTGGAGGACCCAGAAGTCTTCAGCTCACAAAGGGGCTGTCCTGTGGACCAGTACTTAGGCATACTGCATTTGTCTCCAAAGAGTAAACTGTGCCGTGGTGGTGCTTTGATACAGATGTTGACTTCAAACTTGCCAGTGCTGTTAAAGGTAGAGATGTTGAAGAAGATGGTGGGTTTTCCAGCCTTGGAAGCAACCAGATAAAAGCTGGATGACTAGTGGGCAGGCATGGCATGATGGGAAGTTTGCTGGGCCAGTTTTTCTCCTCTGGAAATTTAACTGTTCAGATGCTGTCTGACGGCAACAAAATAAAAACAGGGAGCAAGTGGGATGAAAATCAGGCAGAGCTGCTGCTGGCCCTTAATCTGATGTCTTTGGCTTGTAGGAAGATGTGGACGAGGCTGAACACAGAGAAGAAATGACAGGTGGAGAGAGTGAAGGAGAATCTGAGGTGGAAGGAAAAAAAGATGAAGAAGGGGAAACTGAGGCAGAAGGAAACAAGGAACAAGAAGGGGAAACTGAGGCAGAAGGGAAAGAAGTTGAACATGAAGGGGAAACTGAGACAGAAGGAAAAGTTAACCAAGAAGGGGAAACTGAGGCAGAAAGAAACGAAGATGAAAAAGGAGAAACTGAGGCAGAAAGAAAAGAAGTTGAACATGAAGGGGAAACTGAGGCAGAAGAAAAAAAAGTTGAACAAGAAAGGGAAACTGAGGCAGAAGAAAAAAAAGTTGAACAAGAAAGGGAAACTGAGGCAGAAGAAAAAGTTGAACATGAAGGGGAAACTGAAACAGGAAGAAAAGAAGATGAACATGAAGGGGAAACTGAGGCAGAAGGAAAAGATGAACAAGAAAGGGAAACTGAGGCAGAAGGAAAAGAAGATGAGCAAGAAAGGGAAACTGAGGCAGAAGGAAAAGAAGATGAGCAAGAAAGGGAAACTGAGGCAGAAGGAGAAGATGGGCATGAAGGGGAAACTGAGGCAGAAGTAGAAGATGGGCATGAAGGGCAAGGTGAAACCCAAGCAGATGACACTGAGGTGAAAGATGGTAAGGGTGAAACAGAAGCCAATGCTGAAGATCAATGTGAGGTCACCCAAGGTGAGAAAGGTGCAGGCGGTGGAGGGGGAAGTGATGGAGAGGACAGTGAAGAAGAGGAGGATGAAGAGGAGGATGAAGAGGAGGAGGAAGAAGAAGAGGAGGAGGAGGAGGAGCCTCTGTCCCTGGAATGGCCTGAGAGCAGGCAGAAGCAGGCCATCTACCTCTTTCTCCTGCCCATAGTGTTCCCACTGTGGCTGACAATACCTGATGTACGGAGGCAGGTGAGAGCACCTAGCTGTGCCTCAGGCTGCCCATCATGAGAGAGGCTAAGAGGCCTTTAGGTAGAAGGCTGGGGAACCTAACTGGATAGACATCATTATGAGGATGTGGGGTGGGACTGTGGCTCTGCAGGGGACGATGCGCCATACCTGAGTCAGGAGCTGGAGACCTTAGGTGTGCCCTACGCAAGCCACCATAAGCAGTGTGGACCAGTCCCTCTTGGATTCCAATCTCAGAATTCTGATCTTAGTTTGGGAATGATGGCCTTGTACCCCATCCAGAGTTCACAGAGGTACTCTGAAAACCTGGATTGATAACTGATATTTCTCCACAATTATATTCTCTGTAGGGTAATAATACAATCCACATAAAGTCCAGAGAGGAATGGGGCAGGAGGAGGCGCAAACGCCAAATTCAAGCACTTAGCTGGATGTGATTCTAGAGCAAGTCCATAGCTCTCTCCAGGCTGGTCCTGCTGAATGCCTGTCTGACAAGCTGGGCTCTTGTACATCTCTTCTTACCAATTGGCTCCAGGGGCTTCCTGGGGACAGAGCCATAGCTTAGTGAACACTGCTCCTGATCTTCCTCATGATTATTCATCCATTAGACCTTGTCACATTTTGGGGTTCCTTCAGAGAGGGGCCAAAAGCCAGTAGCATCTGCAACTTATTTCTCTTCCCACTGCAACCCTACAGGAGTCCAGGAAGTTTTTTGTCATCACCTTCCTGGGATCCATCATCTGGATAGCCATGTTCTCATATCTCATGGTATGGTGGGCTCACCAGGTGAGTGGACAGCAGCTCAGTCTTCTACCAGCAGGTCCTAGTGTTTGCAATCTGAGATTCGTCTCCAGGACACCGGGCTACCGAGATCCAGGGCGCCTGTGGTTCCCATGCTGTTTGTAAAAGCTTTTTAAAAGTAGACTTTCATTCCATCAAATGCTTTCCAAGTGCAGAATTCCTGTCCTAACTGAAATTCAACTACACCATGGCACAGGAGACCCTTCAGACACATCTGGATTCCAGTGGACCAGGCTGGCCTGATTCCCAGACTGATGAAATCCCTGCCCTCACTGAGTCAGCTTGTTGGCACCTTGTCAGTCTTCCTCTGCCTGAGGACCATGACACTTTGTGTTCTGCCCAGAACAGAACTTAGCACACAGCCATAACTTCTGGCTTTCCTCTAGACTAAGCATATGGGCAGAACTGTCCGAACTTCTATCTGCAGCCTGGCTTAGCTCCCAGTGCACAGCATAGCTCCCATGTCCAGGAAAGGAATGTTGACAGAGCAGACTATGGGAGAGGGAGTTCTTTGGGCATGTAGAGTTGTTACAGTTGGCATGACAGTGAAGGACATATCTGGAATCATTAGACTTTTAGTGCCCTCAGTGAAGAGCTGTGCGATTCCCTGCAGCATGGGACAGGGGCCTGGCTCTTTATCGTCTACCCCATACCCATTCCTCTCCTGCAGAGGGCATGTTCCAAGCCATAGTGCTTTGATTATAAAGTAGTGTGTCCCTGATGCTGGGAACTCTGGTTTTCCACCTGGGGTTGCCATGGTTTCTCATCACCGTTGCTGTTTTACCAGGTTGGCGAAACCATTGGGATTTCTGAAGAGATTATGGGTTTGACAATCCTCGCAGCAGGCACTTCAATTCCTGACCTCATCACCAGTGTGATCGTTGCCCGGAAAGGCCTGGGAGACATGGCTGTGTCAAGCTCAGTGGGCAGTAACATATTTGATATCACAGTGGGGTGAGTGGTAATGTTACTTTCTAAGGCATATTCAGAATAACTAGAAACTGCATTGGCTCAGTTGGCTGGTTTTCTTCTTCATTCATTATAGATGCAACAAAAGGGCATTTGTACAGTTAGTCCTTATGAGGCAATGAAGCATCCTCTCTCCATTCAACACAGCCTTAAATTAGCTGACTGGGATGTGAGGTCCGTTCACTCATTCTATTTCCCAATACAAGAGAATACTGCCCATCAAGGAGGTAGAGAAGGGACAGGAGGGGTCATGTCGTCCCTTTTCCTTTGTATGTGGGCTCCTGCTAGCTCAGAGGAACAAGAACTTTTGTAGAAACAAGGACTAACCCACTCCCGTTTAACCACTTCCTCCCCGACCCTAGTCTGCAGAGCACTTTCATTTACCTGGTCATGTCTTGTATTCGGGTTATTTTGCTTGGAATGTGTGTGTGTGGATATTAGGGAGGGGCAGTGGGTGGTGTAGGTATCAGAAAGATCTAAGCACTGAAGAAAACTTATCCTGGGGTAGACCTAAATCATAAAAACTGAGAAACTAGTCCCACATTGACTAGGGTTAGTCCTATATATGTCACTAAGCATTTGGGGATGGAGTGGAGATGGAGGCGGGGGTGGGAGTGGGGATGGGCTGGGGATGAGGACGGAGGTGGGAGCGGGGGTGGAGACAGGGGTGGGGATGGAATGGGAATGCTGGTATCAGACTCAGGGCACTTTTTTTTAAAAAAAAGATTTTGTTTATTTATATATATATGATGAGTACACTGTAACCGTCTTCAGCCACACCAGAAAAGGGCATTGGATCCCATTACAGATGGCTGTGAGCCACCATGTGGTTGCTAGGAATTGAACTCAGGAACTCTGGAAGGGCAGTCAGTGCTCTTAACCTCTGAGCCATCTCTCCAGCCGTCAGGGCACTTTTTTTTCATTTTTTTTTGGGGGGAGGAGGGGGCTCAGTCTTACTGGCCCAGGCTAGAATCAAACTGCTGATCTTCTGCCTCAGTCAGTGCCTAGTGCTATGCTAACATACTCAGCTCAGAGCACTTGTCTTAACCTAGGCTCTCAGTGACAAGCTTTGAGCCCTCTGCCAAGAACTTCTGTTTCTCTAACCTGTGTTTCCTCATCAGTGATTTGAGGTTAATGATTTCTGCTTCATCCTGTGAGTATAAAAATAAGAGCTCTGAAAACCTTAAGACACTAATCACCCTAATCAAGCACCCAGGGGTATTAACTAAGCACCCCAATCAAGCACAGAGGCACTACAAACATGGTCACTGTTCATGCTATTTTTCTTTTGCAGCTTGCCTGTCCCTTGGCTCCTCTTCTCTCTTATCAATGCACTGCAGCCGGTTCCTGTCAGCAGCAATGGCCTGTTCTGTGCTATTGTCTTGCTGTTTCTCATGCTCCTGTTTGTAATCTTCTCAATCGCCTCATGTAAATGGAGAATGAACAAGATCCTGGGATTCACAATGTTCCTTCTTTACTTTGTGTTCTTGGTAATCAGTGTGATGTTAGAAGATCGAATCATATCCTGTCCTGTATCTGTCTGATTCAGCCACTGATGCTCAAGATGGACACAAAGCAGAAGACAATGCTGGAAGTTACCGTCCCTTTTACCATACCAATTACATACTAAACATGAACAGGAACATGAACTGGGCAGTGTAGACCCATGGGAGTGACTGTCATCATGACTGAGGCTTCTCTTTGCAAATACCTGCAACCTCTGGTGGATCAAGAACAGTACCTTGGAAGGGAGAGTTCCCTCTACTCAGACAAAGCAGCTGTCACGCAGTCAGAAGGCCTCCCTATGAGACCTGGGGTTACAGTTGGGATGGCAGAAATAAGACAAGCACCCTTGTTCACAATCTCCTGGTTACTCCCAAAGAGCCATGGTGCAGCATGCAGGTGTTGAAGGCTTGTTCTCCCAAACACTGCCCTAAACACACACTGCCACGTGCTGTTCCTCCTGGTGCAATCATGAAGCCACATCAGGTTTGCTGTCATTGTGAGTTCAGTTAATGAGTTTAAGAAGTGAAGGCTTGGGGGTGGGGCAGGACTAAATTTATCATTCTACCCCACAGTCCTGTAAAAATGCATGCCAATGTTTTCTATGTTAAAAGGAAGATAACAGCCTTTACTGTTGCATTTCTGAAAAATGAAATTAAAACAGAAAGCAGCCTAGGGAATGAAAGTCTGTAATCTGGCTTGAATTAGAGGCAGAAATTTGAGAAAGAAAACTATTCAGTGCTATTTAAACATAAGCACGTACTGGAAAATCCACATTCATTTTGTCCCCATCAGGGTTCACTTCAAAGGATTATTCTGACACAGCTGCCCTGCTGCCCTTGGGCATTTCCTTGCCCAGGAGTGACAACTGTCACTAAAGAGCCAAAGGGATGCATTTGCAGAGGGCCAACTCTGGCTTATACATGAAGAGATCTAGGGCTCAGTGCTATGCTTGTATGCCAACCTAGATAAGACTGTAAAGCAAGAAAACTAGACCTTTGAATGGTCTTAAGACAGTTTACAAAGGAGAAATTTCAAAAATGCTTAGCACAGTGATGACACAGCAAGAAAGGAAAGAGTACTGCTTGCTATGTAGACCAGGCTGGCCTTGGATTCACAAACCTATCTGCCCCTGCTTCCTGAGTGCTGGGATTAAAAAGGTGGCCACTATATCTGGCTGAGTATCTTTTTTTAAGGACATAAATATTTTTATGAAGTTCTACACGCTTGCATATTAAATACCGTTGGCTGCCGCTTTTACTAGAATCAAGCTCAGGAGAATGTTAGAAATACAACTTTCATGTCTTTGGTTTCAGAGCACAAGGAACATAAGTGTCTGCAGATTACGCTGCAAATGATGTCATAGATACCAGGAGTGATGTGGTAGCCTGCAAGAAGATAACAGGACAGATGGGAAAGAAAAGCAATAGGTCATTCTGGTGTTGGAGGGTGGAGGTATTCAAGTATTCATCTTTTAAGATGGGCTGTACTTCTTCAAAATTCCCTTTTTTGGAAGTAACTTTTATTAAATTTCAATGAAAACTGTGGGTTCACTGGTATTTTATCTTACAAACAAGGATGTAGTCACCCCATCTTTAGGTCATCTGGTCAGAAAGCTCAAGAGAAGACTGATAAAGAATATATTATGTTCAAATTCCATAGTATGTGTGGTGTGGTGCGGTGCATGCGTTGTGTGAGTGTGTGTTTGCAAATGTGGAGGTAGGCACTGGGTGTCTTTCTCACTCACTTTCTCCCATGAGAGATGGGATTTCTCATTGAGCCTGAAACTCGAAGATTAAACTAGACAGGCTTAGCCACGCCCAGAGCTCCTCATTTCTCTGCCTCCCCTGCACTGGGATTATAGGCACTGCCTTTTATGAGCGTGGTGTGGTATGGATCAAACTCAGTCCTCATGCTCGTTGTATGAAGCCGTCATATTCTTAATTCTTCTTCCTCCTGGTGCTGCTTTCCTGTGGAGTCTCCGCAGGCCATAGCCTAACAGGAAAGGACAATCCTGTGGAAAGGAGAGGCTAACACCAAAATGCTGGACGCCAACCTGTTGTCAGCAGCCATCTCCAGCTTGCCTCAAGGATGTCACCTTGCCAGCGGCCAAAGGTCTAGTACTTACGAGACTGGGTGGTGGAGAGTGAGATATTCAACAATTACAAAACCATTTAATGATTAAAACTAACAGGAATTATCTTACATCCTTTCCCCAAACAGCAGAATTTCTGCATTTTCCTTTGCCTATAAAATAGTTCCAATCACTTCATGCTGTGACAGGAAAAGGCAAATAAAAAAGCTGGGGTTGGTGAGATGGTTCAGCCGTTAAGAGCACTGACTGCTCTTCCAGAGGTCCCAAGTTCAATTCCCAGCAACCACATGGTGGCTCACAACCCTCTGTAAAGGGATCTGATGCCCTCTTCTGGCATGCAGGTGTATATGCAGACAGAGCACTCCTACATTTAAAATAAGTAAATAAATTTTAAAGAAGGTGGTTTTTTTAAAAAATGAAGATTTATTTATTATAGGTAAGTACACTGTAGCTGTCTCCAGACACCTTTTCTTCTCTCTCTGGCCCCGCTCACTCTGGCCCCGCTCGCTGTAGCTGTCTTCAGACACAGCAGAAGAGGGCATCAGATCCCACTATAGATGGCTGTGAGCCACCATGTGGTGGCTGGGAATTGAACTCAGGACCCTTGGAAGAGCAGTCAGTGCTCTTAAAGGCTGAGCCATCTCTTTGGCCCAAAAAGATGGGTATTGACAGATGAGTGGGGATTCACTGGGGCAAGAAAATACTTCAGGGCACAGAAAGAGTGTAACTTTAATTTTTTTTTTTTACTTACATATATGTATGCATGCTTCTGAGTGTATGCCACATGTATGCCACATGTAGGTACCTGCAAAGGTCAGAAGAGTGATCAGATTTTTTGAAGCTGGAGTTACAGGCAGTTGTGAGCCTCCTGATGTGGGTGCTGGAACTGAATTTGAGTCATCTGAGAGAGCAGCAAGTGTTCTAGCCACTAAGCCAGCATTCAGCCTCTAAAAATTAAAATATATATATATATACACATATATATTTATTACTGGAGATTAAAATTAAACCTAGGACCCCTGTCATGCTAGGGCAGTGGTTCTCAACCTCCCAAATGCTATGACCCTTCAATACATTGTGGTAATCTCCAAGCATAAAATTATTTTCATTGCTATTTCATAACTGTAATTTTACTACTGTTAAGAACTGCAATGTGCCGGGCAGTGGTGGCGCACGCCTTTAATCCCAGCACTTGGGAGGCAGAGGCAGGTGGATTTCTGAGTTCGAGGCCAGCCTGGTCTACAGAGTGAGTTCCAGGACAGCCAGGGCTACACAGAGAAACCCTGTCTCGAAAAGCCAAAAAAAAAAAAAAAAGAACTGCAATGTGAGTATCTGTGTTTTCCAATGGTATTAGGTGACTCCTGTGAAAAGTTTGTTTGACCCCAAAAAGGGTTACGACCCACAGGTTGAGAACCACTGTGCTAGGCAAAGGCAGGACCACTGGGTTTTATCTCTTACAATGTTGTGGGTGTGTATGCATACATGTGTGGTTGCATTTATGCCAGTGTGTGTGTGTGTGTGTGTGTGTGTACTCACACGTGTAAAAGTCAGAAGATGGTGTTGGATCTCCTGGAGCTGGAAAGGGTGCCACCTCATGTGGACATGGGATCTGAACTCAGGTCCTCCAGAAGAGCAGTAGCGCTCTTAACTGAGGACCCACTTCTCAAGCCTCAATTTGTGTAACTTCTAAAAGAACCAATTAAATTTGTGATAGATATTTATAAACCCATTTATAAAAGCATGCCCTTTAAAAATAAACTGTGTGCTAATATGCCAAGATAATGCTGAGATGGCCTTTCATTTGATAGCAAATGATGTGGAATTACACGTAGCAGATTCCACCTCATTCTCTGAGTCTGGAAGTCTGAGT
Source organism: Rhynchomys soricoides (assembly GCA_019843965.1). Classification (NCBI taxonomy): domain Eukaryota; kingdom Metazoa; phylum Chordata; class Mammalia; order Rodentia; family Muridae; genus Rhynchomys; species Rhynchomys soricoides. Next base: position 11,681,142 of record JADRCH010000036.1, read on the forward strand.
TGTCACGGATAGGAGCGTGAACTGGTGGCTGCAGGGTGTCCTCTCCCTCCCCCTGCAGTCACAGTTCCTTGATGTCCTAGCAATAGACATTTCTAACACTATGAAGGACTTCCTGGTTAAATGGGTTAAAACTTTATGAAATAAACTAAAATGGACTTATTTGAAAATTGGTATGTTTAAAAATAGCTACTGTACTTATTTTGATCCTTGTATTGTCACCAACAGATCTGAAAAGTTGGGGGAGTTTTGTTTTTTGTTTTGTTTTTAAACAACACTGTCTATAGCAGAATTCTTGTTTATTTAACAAATGAGTTCTGAGGGGGCAGGAAATGGAATTTATATTGAAAATACAGGTTGGTAGATAAAGTGAAACAATTGGTTGCCCTTATCTGCAGCACAGCCTACAAGTGTGCTAGGACTGGTCCCTATGAAGCATGCTCATCCTTAAGGGGTCACTGGGAGGATAGCCATACCTGAGTTGGCCTGTCCAACCAAAGCTGTGCTTCTGGTCTTCAGGTCCTTTACGGTGACTAGTGAGTAGAACCTGACATTTTTCCTTTATAGACTAGTCTACCAGTTGCTACAGTAAAAGAAAATCATTTGGAAAAACTTTTAATATCAGGAGGAAGCCATCTAAAGGACAGCAACTGTGGACAGTAGGAGTTTCCCCAGCAGTCTGTCAGTGGGAGCATATACACAGACATCAGACTCAGCGATCCCTCTACAGACAAGTGCCCTGCTCCACCTGCAAACAGTGTAGTCAGCAAACCTGCTTTCTTTGGGGCTAGCAAAGGTAGGTAGTGTGAAGGGTGCTAAGATTGCCTGAGGATGTTGGTGTCCACGAAGGCAGGCGGCTGCTGGGGTTCACACAGAGCTTTGTTCTGGATCTAAACAGGACGAGCACACTAAGCACACACGAGCCACTGCCTCCTAGGTTGCTCACTCTTCCCTTCTCACTCTGACACTAAGTGCCCAAAAGCAGTTTGTAAACTATGGTGGAAGAGATAAAATAAGGCTGAACCTTGCCCATTTTGAAAGAAGTATTTTTCTTCTGTAAGTTACTTAAAACACAATGAGTTATATATAGGAATAGATAATGCTTGTTAGTTGCACCAATAAATAATAATTATCAGCATGAAGTAAAAATAAGTATTTATTGTCTAAAATGCTGAACCAACATTTTCAGGGTCATTTCTCTATGTACAAAAATGGGAAGACATACTAGACAACCTTATAGTAAGATAAGTTGATAGTTTCCGGGGGTTAAAGGTTAGAAAAAAATAGAAAAAAAAAACAAACATAAAATCAGAGATGAATAGCTACATACTGTGACATGTGACATCTGGCATCAGGAGGGAAATGTTGAATATTTAAAGTAGTATGTACATACACAGAGTAACATTCAAACCTAATAAGAGCCTTAAACTATATTAGCAAGAGCATGGTTTATTTCCAACAATTTAAACATAAGCACAACTAAGAATGAAGAACACCTAAGAGTGGAGGGCAAGACATTGCTTTCCAACACTATTGGCCAGAATTTCCCAAAATGTATGGTAAATAAAAAAACTGAGAAACAGCTTGTATTCAGTTGTTTCAAAAGATGATCCTTATTTTGGTTTTCTTTGGAACAGGACTGACTTGAGTTCTAGTTCATGTTAAGGTATTATTTTTAAAAATTATCTTCATACAATAATATTTCCTGGGGATTAAAAGCAGGAAAATTACAACTTTATTCAGAGACAGAGAACAAAACTCAGGGCAGGGGTGGGAGACAAAAACCATGCTCAGTTTCTGAGTGAATATGAAGAACCAGCTTTGCCTCTCTGTGCTTGTCAGACATTTGAAACCAACACACCACACAGTTTGCATCACAGAAACTGGAGGCAGCAGTGCAAACTGCTCTCATAAGGGAAGAAAGAAGAAAGCACAGATGAGGGCCCAAATCCTGTTAGAGGGCAAGTTTACCACCGGTGCCAAGGACCTCCTCTTGAACGTTCTCAGTCTCCGGAGAGACGGAATATACTTCTCAGTGACTTGGAGAACATGAAGCAGTGAGGCCAGTGAGGCCGCGTGGATCTACAGGAGCGGTAGGTATGCACGCACATAGCACCAGTGTTTTCAAGTAAGTTAGTTCAGCCTCAAACCAACTGAACTCAAGATTCACATTTTATGCTCTCTCCACAACTTGCCAGAGGCCAAAAGCTGTGAACCGCTTCAGCCTGGCTACTCAGCGGTGGCAGGGACTGAAAGGCAGCTTTTCTGCAGCTGAACTGGTAAGTCTCGGGGCTCTTAAGATATTTCCAGGTCAAGCATTATGGACCCCGCTTGCTTTAAACATTAAATTTGGGACCACCCCCTTTTTCTCTTTTTAAAATGGCTAGCCTTCCTTTATGAATGACAATCTTTGCAAATGTATATACATACACTGAAAATAAATGAATAATTAATTCTAGAGGTCAAAGGATGCTTTTTCCTTATGAGAAATTATTCAAAGAAAGTGATTTTAGAAATAATATAACTAAAAATGGATTTTAAGTCAATTTAATACTCCTAGTGTTTAAACGTTGAGTTTATTGTCTGATTATGTATGTATAGTTTACATTTTAGATTCCATGAACTTCAGATCCTGAAGCTTATTGAAAAAACTAAGTTCCTCAATATGGGAAATTCTCTCTGGATGCACTTTTAGACGGTTACTATTTTTCTGCTTTCAAAAATACTTTGAATCTCTCTCTCTATATTATTAACAGAATGCCCCATTAAACCATATTTCAGGTACATATTTTATAGTGCAATTTGTTTCATACCCAATATTTTGGGTAAAATTTGGAAGAGCCAGTTGTCAATCATATTCCCCTTTGTAAGTTTTCATATAGCATATTAAGATTTACCTTGATATTTGGGTTGTGAGCTATTTTCCCTGGGTACTTTTGCATCTTCGTAGTGGAGGAGACCGGAGAGCACAGCGCAGGTGCCCTATCTGGTGCTCCTTGCACAGGCTTCACCCTGCCTCCCTAAGTCCCTCTCACCAGTCAGATTCAGGGGAGCTAGCATGAAATCCAAGGGCACTGACACTAGCACTAGTTAAAGTTTTTCCTCTCAAGTAATAAAAAAAATATAGGTCGATATACATACAGAGATCTGCAGCTGTGCTAATTCCTTCAAAGAGCAGACACAAAGAAAATAAACACTTGTTTCATAAGTTTAGATTCATTTTAAGTTTGCTATATTAAATTTAAAAATTAAAAAAATATCAACTTACTATAAACAATTTAAAATATGTATACTGGAACTTCATGGTGAAAGCGTGACCAGTCCTTGACTAGTCCATGAAAGCAGGGCACACTGATCTGACATCTCTGCTTACGCTCCGGATGTGGTTTATCCCACCTGTCTCTTCTAAGAGAAACCATAAGACAGTCTGATTTTATGGCAACCAATTTTTTAAAAGAGACTTCCTCATCATCGAGTACTTAATTACTTTACAGGGGTGATAAAGAAGAAATAAATGGGAAGTAAGTGGCTCTCTCCCTGTCTGTCACTGTTGTCCCACAAAAGCATTCTGTACAAAGCCACCTGAACTTTCCAATTCATTTACAAATGCGTTCTCAAAAAGTGGAGTTTAGAGTCTAAAAGTGTTACTTTGTACACCGACTATACAGTATATACCGAATGTATACATATTCACACACATCTTAAAGATAAGGTTCTCCAAAGGTTTTTCGGCATTCCATTACTCCCGTACTTGGTGGCCTGTCACAGTTATGTGTACTCTTGACTTGACTCGGTGTGAGACGATCATAAGCCATCTTGTATTCTTTGTCAAATGCATCTGCAAAATGTCATTAAGAAATCAAACACAAAATTCATGTCTGATATCGACCATAGTCCATTTGCTATAATATAACAAATCCACAAGGTTAGGGACCAAGAATGCATCTCCAGGGTTCATGAGATCCACAGGTTCATGATTACAGAGCCTGAAGAGGGGAGCCTTAGAGTACTGAACATGGGCTAGATAGCACAGAGCAATTTTGATCAAACATCAGTGCTAAAACCCACCAAATACCACACACATAGTTTTTGTAATTTGCTTTTCACGGTTAGTAACACAGTCTAAGAGTAGGCAATGGAACAATGCCTGCCACAGTCCAGCAGTCAAGACACTGGGGAAGCTGAGGCAAGAACATGCACAAGGCCCGCCTGGTCTACAGTACAAGTTCAAGAAGAACCTGTCTCAAAACAAGGAACGAGTGCTGGGAATACAGCTGGTGGTGGAGTGTTTGCTCTCGCACTATACCTTGTTGAAGCCCTTGGTTTAATTTCTAACACCAAGTAAGAGAAAAAAATCATAGTGATTTTCTCCAATAAAACAAGCTTAAGGAAAAAATGGATCCAGATCCATTTCTTTTAAGATTTATTTTTTTTTTTTTTACAGTAAAAATTTTAGCTCTACCTGGATTTTATTTTATGTGTTTTTATCTAAGTTTCCTACTGTTGGGACTTGGTGGGGAACGTGTAGATTTTAATATTTTAATTTTTTTCTGAAATTGTCTTTCAATGTAGCATAGGCTGGCCTTAAAGTTACTATGCAGCTCAAGCTGGCTTGTAACTCACAGCAAGCTCCCTACCTCAGCCTTCTGAGAACTAGGATTACAGGTTGTGTTGTCATGCACAGCCAAGTATCTTCTGATATCATGCTGAAGTAACTTATCCTTCTTTCTCATAGAAAACAGGTGGCGTTCCTATAAAAGACTGTGTTTTATTACTGCTATTCTATTACCCTGGCATGGTAAGCAAATTCTGCCACACTTAGCCACACCCCTAGCCCTTCTTAAACTTTTTATTCTGAGACAGTTTTATTCTTCATTTCCCAGACTAGCTTGAACTGACTTTGAAGACAAGGCAGGTCTTGAACTTGCAATCTTCCTGCCTGAGCCTCTTGGATAACTGGGATTACAGGCCTGTACCACGGGTCTAGTCCACTTTAAACAAACCCCGGAGACATAAACAAGCTGAGTTATGCCTGGATTATTCAGGTCTCCTAATTCTGCTGTGGGGAGATGAAGACATCCATACTGCCTATGAAATGTGCCACAGCGGTACTCAGTAGAGACTCGTGTAGGAAGATAGTCAACAACACAACCAAATACAGTCTTCTCTGGACATTTAATGAAATGCCCCTGGGCAGAGGGTAAAAGTAAAGTCTGCATGTGCTCTGGTGTTCTACTGGGTAGAAAGTAAAGGGACAGTAAAAGCAAGCCGCGCTGTTTCTTGGTTCCCTTTCTGTCTCATTAGCTAAAAAGCCTGGCTCAAAGAACACATTCTTCACTTTCTCGGGTTCTAGTGTCCTCCCCAGTGGCTTCAGCGGTTGAAACCCATGTAATAGTCTGCCTCCCCCAGCTAGTTTTATTAGGTATTTTCCCCACAGATATCCATGCCTCTTTCTAGACTCTATTTGGTCCTTCTGACTTTCCTAGCTCTTGTCGGCACTGGTCATTCTAGAGGGATACGGGCTTCTACAGGGGACAGCCAACTAATGAATACAGCCTTAAATATTTCATGACTATTCTTTTTAGGTCAGATAAACTGTAAATTTGAGATATACTTTCCATATGTACAATTCACTAACTTGTAACTCAGTCACACTGAGTATGGTTGTTTTTCATTGTTTTGCTTTTTGTATATTCACAAGGCTGTACAAGCATCACCACTCTCTAATTCAAGAATATTTCATCATGACAAAAGCCCTCAAAAGCAGTCGGCAACGAGTTCCCATTCATTCCCTTCTCCTAGGCACTAGAAATTGCAAATCTATTTTCTATCTGGACACTCCACATACTTTCAAGCATGCAGCACATGACTTCCTGTGTGGTTTCTTTTGCTGTACATGCTGTGTGTTGGAGCACTCACTGTTCTTTCATTGTTTGTCTTTTGGCAGTTTTCACCTTCAGATTCAGATCTAGTCTACGCTGGTCTTGATTAAACTTGTGACCCTCTTGCCTCAGCCTCCCGAGTGTAAGCACATCTATTGTGCTTGGCTCATCAATTTTAAGCTGTGGATAATATTCTATCAGATAAATATGCCACATTTTATTTCTCCACCTCTATTTGGCCTTTCCCCCAGTTTGGTTGCTGGGACTGCCACAAATGTTTGGTGCAGAAGCCCAAGTACATGCAGTGACCTGGGCATCTGTGTAGATGCAGGAACTCGTGTTAACCTTTGATGACACAAAGAACTGCTTCTGGAAGCCACAACAGTTTACATTCCCACCAGTAACATTCATGGGCCCAGACCCTCCACATCCTTCCCTTTGCTTGCTCTTTTCTGTTTTTCTACTGATAGGTATTCCACAAGTTGGGAAGTAGTAACTATTTTTTTTTTCTAACTTGCACTTCATGCATGAATAAAGATACTGAATATCTATCTTCTCTTGTGCTTTTTAGTCAATTTGTATATCTCTTGTTGGAGAAATAAATGGTCAAACCCTTTGCCAAGTTTTAAATTGGATTATTTTTGTTAAGTTACAAATGTTTTTTGCCTATGCCATACTGGATGACCACAAGCCACCTGAATATATAATCATATTAATTGGACTTAAGTGTGTTATAAAAAAAAAGACATAAAATTGGGAGGAACACATCTTGGGGAGGCATAAAGGACTGGAGAGAGGGAGTGGGGAATATACGTAACAAAGATACATTGCATATATGTACAAAATTTTTAAATGTTAAATAAAAAGTACTGAAAACTCTGCTTTTATCAGATATATAATTTTGCTATATATGATATATGACACACACACACACACACACACACACACACACCTCAGATATATGAGTTTTGGTACTATCTTTTTATTTTTTGATGGTGTCCACTCATGAACACAGGGTTTTAATTTGTTGATGTCTAGAGAGCGTATGGGGTGAGTGTGCGCGTGTCATGCTACACTTTGTAGGGGTCAGAGGACACCTAGTAGAGTTGTTCTTTGTCCACCTTTAACTGGGTTTTAGTAAACTTAGGTAGCCAGGTTTGCGCACAAAGCATCTTTACCTGCGGAACCATCTCCTCTTCCTTGTGTTTTTGATGGTACTTTTAAGAAACTGCCATCTATTCCAAGGTCATAAGATTTATGCCTATGTTTTTTCCCCAAGTTGAATATATTTTATCACTGTATCACCTTGGTAGGTTGACTCTTGTTATAAAATGTTTTGGTCTCTAATTGTTTTATTTGACTTTTGTACAATATTGTAGTTCTCGTTTGAGGATTTGTCCTGGTTAGCTTCTTTGTTTGTTTTGTTTTTTGTCAACTTGACACAAACTAGAGTTAAGGGGAAAAGAATCCTCAGGTGAGAAAATGTCTCCATTAGACCACCTGTAGGCAAATCTGATGGGCGTTTGCTTGATTAGTGAGGGATGGGGGAGGGCCCAGCCCACTGCGGGCAGGTGGTTCTGGGTTGCTGAAGAAAACAAGCTGAGCAAGCCAGGGAGTGAGCCAGGGAACAGCATTCCTCAGAGTCCTCTGCTTCTGTTCCTGTCTCCAGGTTCCTGCCTTGAGTCCTGCCTTGATTTCCCTCAGAAATGAATTATGACTTGGGAGTTACAAGAGGAAATAAACCCTTTCCTCTCCACGTTGCTTTTGGTCATGATTTTGTCACAGCTAACTAAGACAGGACTACTTGTACAGACTATCTTTCCAATCCTTTTACTTTCTATAGATCTTTGAGTCTAAAATGTATCTCTTGAATTTGGCATATTGTTGGTTCATACATTTTAAAAACCCATTCTTCTAATCTGCCTTTGACTTGCAGAGTTTAATTGCCTTACATTTAATGCAACTCCTGATCAAGAAGGGTTTGTATTTATTTCCTTCCATGTTGTTTCCCTTTAAGGTTGGCGGATATTTTCTAGTAGACCATTCTTTCACTAGTTTTGATTCCTGTCAATCTCTGTACAATCATTTTTTTAATTAAACATGAAAACAATTTGTCAAATTTCTTAGTTTTACGTCTCCAGTGTTCCAAATTATCAAAATAAAAAGCAAACATTCACAGCATTCTGCTTGAAGTTTTCTGTTTCAAGTATGAAACCTTTTTTTAAATGGCAAGGGTAGGTCAGGACATAAAATATTTGTTTACAAACAAAATTATGTGCTCAGCCCAGCTGCTTCCTCTACCCTCTCCATCGCTCACCTTCTGGTTTTCAATATTTATATTTCTACTGGAACTCATCCAACTTTATTTCAACTCAGGGGCTAGCAAGGTCCAAAGTCCAGTGTTCCCTGACCGCAGTATTGGTTTCAGTTTGAAGGGTTGTGAGGCTGGAGAGATAGTTCAGTTATGAAATGTGCCTGCTGCTCATCCAGAGGACTGGAGTTCAGATTCCAGAACCCATGTGAGATGGCTCACAGAAAGATTTATTATATTTATTTATGAGTATGAGTTGTGTGAATGTAAGATATGATTGTGTTTGTGTGCATGTGTGGGTGAGCATGGGGGCCAGAAGAGGGCACTGGATTCCCTAGAGCATGTGGTTGTGTGTTGCTTGACATGGGTGCTGGGAACTGAACCCCAGTCCTCCGGGAGAACAGCAGTGCTCTTCACAGCAGAGCCATCTCGCCAGCCCTAACTGTATTTACTTAGAACATACTTTTACAAGTTGATTATTGTTGTTGTTGTGTGTGTGTGCATATGTACAATTGTATGTATATGCATGCACGTGTGTGTGTGTATGTGTGTGTGTGTGTGTGTGTGTATGTGTGTGTGTGTGTGTGTGTGTGTGTGTTATGATGTGCACAAGTAGAGGCAGAAGGTATCTTTTGGGAGTCAGTTCTCTCTTTTCACAGTGGGACCCAGGGATTGAACTCAGTTCATCATGCTTCGCATGGTGAGTGCTTTTACCTACTAAGTACCATGCCAGCTCTTATACTTATTTTTTAAACAAAAATTTTAAACATTGACCTCTACATGACTTCAATTCATATCTAAATAGCTTTAAATTTATATTTATTTTACTTGCATTTGTGTGTGCATGCCTGCACATGTGTTATGGTGAAGGTACATAAGTTACAGAACTTGCAGGTCTTGGTTCTTTCCTTCTAGCATGTGATTTCTAGGGCTTAAACTTTTGTTAGCAGGCATGGTGCCCACATGCCTTTAATTACTGAGACCTCTAACCAGACGTAATAGCTGAAGCTTTTAAGGCTGAGGCCTTAAAAAAACTTGTCCATTGCTGTCTTCTTTATGAGCAGATTTATTTTCTTCTAATTAAATTAGTCTGTTCTTAAAGTGTTAATTTAAAATATTACGCTCATCTATCAGGCAGTGGTGGTATAAACCTTTAATCACAGCACTCGGGAGGCAGAAGCAGGCAGATCTCTGAGTTCGAGGCCAGCCTGGTCTACAGAGTTCTAAGACAGCCAAGGCTGCAGAGAAACTGTGTTTCAAAAAAAAAAAAAATCAACAGTTTCATGGAATGCTTACCTGGTCTGACTGGGCAACCAGTTATATAGCACACATGCCCACTACACACTAGCACACACACGTGCCCACTACACACTAGCATGCACACATGCCCACTATGCACTGGCATGCACACGTGCCCACTACACACTAGCATGACTCTGTTGCCATGCACTTGCACTCACATGCACAAATCTACACACAGATAAACACATACACATCATTTTAAAACAATACATTTTAAAGAGTTGCTAAAAGTAAAAGACACATTTTTCTAACAAGTTAATGCAAAGATATAATAATTAAGACCACCAATGAAAACCCTCTAAAATCTACAACATGCTGTATTTTGTGTTTTGTGCAGTTTGTACAATAGACTACGTTATTTATGACATTGAGTTACCTATATCAATGTTTTCTCTTCCCAGTGCCACAAGTGAGAGAAATAATATTTCTCTATATAAACTCCTGTGGGCAAAAAGACAGGGAGAAACAATTAGAACCCGTAGAGCTTTGTGTCCTCTACAAACCCTTTCATGCTGCATAAGCAGAGACAAGTACAAAAACAACAAAGCAAGCAGGATGCTTCTCATGAGACAAGTAACTTGCTCATTTGAGGGGCAGACTTACCGCTGCCTTTTGAAATGTGGACACTTATTCAGTGTCTCTAAAATCTGACTCATGGGTCCATAGACGTCATTCATTTTAATGCTTTTCACCATGCTTTTCAACAGTTCCTGGTTAAAGGAGTTATCACTTTTTTGTAACAAATGGACCATTGGATACTTTTGAGCTGTAAAAGAACGGAAGAGGGGATGACAGACACATTCTCTGTAGAAGGGCGAATAAACAGTGACTAACAACTGTTAGAGAAGTTACAAAGCATTAAAAATAAATCAAGGGCAATAGATAAAGAAATAGAAGTTTAAAAATGAAAGAAGCGAAATAGGAAAATAAGACAATTATTGATAAAAAAAATAGGCCTGCAGAGTTTTGTGGCCTCAAACATAAAACTTAAAATAGTTTCCCTTAACACAGCCCCCAACGGAAAGTCTACATCAACAGCCAGGGATGGAAACAAAAAGTAAGGAAAAGAAGAGATTGGGACAAGCAATGTTCTTTAAGCTGAACAGTATATAACACAAGCAGGCCTGTCACCGCATACAGAGCAGCCCTCCCAAGCGAAACCAAGAGCTCAGCTTCACAGCAGGCGCCACTAGCAACCAGTTAACACTCACTCTCAAACAGAAGAGTGCGGTTCTGACCTGTAAGACAAAGAGCACAGAGACATGGGTCAATTCACAGTGGAGGCTTTTTAAAGCACGGAGATTACTCTCCTGACGTCAGCATTCTACAACAGCACTTACTGTGGGCATTCCAGAGGATGTACAAGGGTTGGCCTGGATCCTGATGTAATTTCATGTTGTCCCATAACATCTGTATTAAAACATACTTGCTATCTTCAGACATACAGTGGCGGGGAATCTGGGTTGTAAAATAAAAATTTATTATTGATCCTCACATACTTTTGTAAATATTTTATAAAATCTATTTTAGGGTTTCCATTGCTGTGATAAAAAAAACATGATTAAAAGCAACTTGGGGAGGAAAGGGCATTTCAGCTTATAACTCTCTTCCCATTACTGAGGGAAGTCAGGGCAGGAACTCAAGGCAGGAAGTAATGCAGAGGCCATGGAGGAACACTCTTTCCTGCTTGCTCTCCTCATGGCTTGATCAGCCTGCTTTCTTCTAGCACCCAGGACCACCTGCCCAGGAGTGGCCCCACCCACAGTGGGCTGGGCTATCCCACATCCACCACTAATTAAGAAAATGCACCATAGGCTTGCCCAAAAGCCAATCTGATGGAGGCATTTTGTCAATGGAGATTCCCTCTTCTCAGAAGATTGTACCTTGTGCTAAAACTAGAAAGTACAAAGCCTCATAAAAAATTTAAAGACACACACATAGGAGAGAAAAAAAAGAACAGAAAATACATATTTTTACACATTTGATACCCACTGAAGGAAGGCCTGCTGAGGTGAGAGAGGTTAAGATCTCTAAGAAGCAGATTTAACAAGGCGCTTGAGGCCAATGAGAAAAGACATCACACAGGGCTAATCTTGTCCCTGCCTACGACTTCACAGAGAAATAAATCCAGCAGGCCCGCTCCTTCCACTCACTATTTTTCAGTTCAAGACCCTTGCCTAGACAAGACAATTATGGTTAAATTAATATCTCTGTCACTCATCTATAATGTACTGAAAAAAAAAATCAAAAGTACATGTGTGGTCACAGACATGCACGTACAATCCTGAGCTTGGAGACTGCACTTCAGTGGTCCAGCATAGGAACGGGTAAGAACACCCTTAGAAAACAACGTCTCAGGGCTGGGTAGCTGACTCAGTGGGTTAACTACCTGGTGTGCAAGTGTGAGGACCTGAGTTCAAATCACCAGAACCTCTGTAAAAGCTGGACACTGCAATGTGAATGTCCGTACCCCGGTGACTCCGAGATGGGTGGCGGAAAGAGGAGATTCCTAGGATCTTGTGGACTGGCAAGCCTGGAGTCCACAGCATGGAAGCAACAAAAAGGCCCTGCTTCCACACAAGGTGGGAGGGGAGCACTGACTCCTGAGGCTGTCCCGGGACCACAGTGTGCATCTGTGCTCACATGCTCAGACACACAGAAATGGAAAAACAAGATGGCTGAGGATGAATCTCAGGAGTACAGGCCTTGCCTAGCATATATGAAGTCCTGAGTTTGATCCTCAGCACTATTTTTAAAAACTGGCTTAAATAAATAAATGAACATAATAAACTCAGAGTAAGGGAAGAAAGAGAAGGGGGTGCACACTTACAATATGAATTAGACACCCCTAAAACGTACCGATCTTTCTTATTTCTGAAAGATACATGGGGGGACTAACTCATAAACCTTTACATAAGAGTAATTTCCATATTATTCCTCAAGTGATAACAAAATACTCAATCACATTTTGTGTTATTCTGAGACGGTTGAAACCAGGACTGTATTACTGCTAGTCTGCAAATTCAACTGAAGGCAGTTTATGTGCTGATTCTGACAGTAGTGAAAATGTCAAACATAAAAACAAACCTTACTTTGTGTCATGAGGCATATGCAAACAATATGACAATAACAGAGCATAAGTCAGCCTTCTGACTTTACTCTCCTACCTTTGAATACTTGTTACAATGCTCAGAAGAAAGAATCAATCCAGGCAGGTTACTGGGCAAGTCAAGGCGTCTAAAATACCACACCAGGTTCCAAAAGACAATTGGATGATGGTCCACAAAGTCTGCCACTGTTATTGCATGGTCACCTTCATTTTCCAGTAAGCTCTCAAGTTCCTTCCACACCACTAAAGGACTAAGGTATGGAACAGTGACAGGGTCTGGACTTGGTAGGTGCCATTCCAACCCTAAAGAATCCTGTTAAAAAAACATATATGACAAATGTAAGAATGAGGACGTGAAAATATCCGTGATTTCCGTGAGTGGAAAGCTAATAGGACTGTATCACGGAGTAGGACTCTGCAACAATGATATAATTGTTCTATATTATACAGAACAATAACATGATTGTTCTCTATAAAGCTAATAATGTTCTTCAGGACCAAGGGAACAAAACTGGGTAAACAATCACTTTACAAACAAGAAAAACACTGAACTACGTACTGTAGGTCCTTGTAAAGTTGCTGGCAGGCTGCCTGTAGGAATGAGCTTCTGTCCTCCAGGGTCGGCCTTATCCAAGGGGCCACATGTGCTGATGCTTCTGGCCATTGGGAATAACGGGCATTTTGACACAACAGTTTTTGATCTGTGAGCAGGGATCTGAATACTTCGGGCACACAGATTTTCCTGCAGTTTTGATTTGCTTGCACATTACAAAAAAAGAAAGAAAGAAAAGAAAAAGAGATCCTGTCAGTGCCTAGGCTTTCTTATCTCATCTCATCTTAGAAGAGCCACGTTGGTTCTTTTTAGAATCAGAGCTGGACATAGCAAAATAAATCAAAGGGAATGTGCCACTCAGTCATCAACTAAGAGATAAGAGAGATTTTAAGAAGTATTATAATTGGACCAAATAAATTTTTAATTTTGAAGATTCATTTCATTTACTCAAAATGTTTGGTGAGTAGATTTTACACAGCATCATGACTAACCCTTGATATACACAGTAGAGAAAATGGATATGTATTCTTTCAGGAGTTTCAGAGAGGGAGGGGGAGGGGGAGGGGGAGGGGGAGGGGAGACAAGGGAGATCTGAGAGAAGGTTACCGACAGCTATTTGCGCTTTAACCCAAAATGATATTTAAAAAATCGTAGCATTTTCCACATCCAGTCAATTAGACCTAAAAATAGTTACACTAGGAATTAATCAACCACACCTAGATTTCTTACACATCTGCACACAAGCATTCTTTAATGCTATATTACTCCTATGCTCCGGATCAATTATCCACAGTTTAAACGATGAACAAGACATTCGTAAAATAGGAAATATAATAAAAACACTCCCATTTACCTCATCTTGCTTAATCATCGGAAGCCTAGCTCTAACAGGAATACCATCTTTAACAGGTTTCTACTCAAAAGACCTAATTATTGAAGGCATTAACACGTGTAACACAAACGCCTGAGCCCTACGAATCACACTTATCACCACACCCATGACAGCCATATACAGTATACGAATTGAATACTTTGTCACAATAACAAAACCACACTACCCCCAATAATCACCATTAACGAAAATAACTCAAATGTTATAAACCCAATCCAACGATTAGCATTAGGAAGTGTCCTAGCCGGATTCTTCATCTCACTTAATATCCCTCCCACTAATATTCAAATCCTCACAATACCCTGATATCAAACCACAGCCCTACGCATGTCAATCCCAGGTCTCCTCATTGCTTTAGAATTAAACAACCTGACCTTAAAAATTTCCTTAACTAAAAACAACCTTTACTCATCATTGTTGACATCACTAGGGTACTACCCAATCATTCACCGAATAATCCCCTTAAAAACCCTAAACTCGTCTCAAATTATCATTAAACATGATAACCTACTCTGACTAGAAAATTCTATCCCAAAATCTACCTCTAAAATACATGCAAATATATCTAGAACACTAACCAACCAAAAAGGACTAGTAAAACTGTACTGTACATAGAGGTTTTGGGTTTTACAGTCTAAGTATTTATGACCAAGTGAGTTGTGTTCACCACGCCAGTACTACATAGACATTTATGCACACATAGCTGAAACATGGCTTCACCTATTTGGCTACATATGTTGAATCTGGCACTTTTGCAAAAAAAGGGTCAAGTTTCTGTATTTAAATATATGTTGGGATTCAGACCTGGGACAAACAGCTGAGGTGCATATTTAATATACCATAATGGATCTGGCCTTCAGGTTCCCCCAGCATCCCTCAGTCCCTACCTGGCGTACCCCACTCTCTACCTTGAACTTCCCAGGCCAGGGAATGGGCTTCCCTCCCTAGAGGCTTTTCCCTTTATAATCTAGACATTTTGGTCTCTCATTTCTTCTCTCCCTCTCTCTGTGTGCAAGCTTTCTCTCTTTCTCTTCCCCCTCTCCTGTGTCTCCCTCCCCATGGCAACTTCCCTGGCTTCATTCCTTGGGATCACTGAACTTGGTCTAGGGTGGTTTCCCAATAAACCTGCCTTTGTGTATATACATACGCTAATCTGGCTTGAATTGGCTTATTTCACTGGTGGAAAAATAACTTATCAATATAGATTATTTATATGTACTTTTAATTTTGTAGTTCTCTATCAGCTCCAAAAGTTTTCTTTTTTCTTTTTTTGGAACTCACTCTGTAGACTAGGCTGGCCTCGAACTCAGAAATCCACCTGCCTCTGTCTCCCAAGTGCTGGGATTAAAGGAGTGCGCCACCACTGCCCGGCCCAAAAGGTTTCTTATACTACTATATATTCATAAACAGAAAATTAAATATTCTAAAATAGAACTTAGTATTAATTCCTGAAGAGATAGAGAAAAAGATGGTCAAAGTAAACTTCAAGTGTACCAAATATTTTTTTTTTTCATCTTTAGATACTGGTAAAACAGCTGAGCATGGTAGCATATCTATAACAGTAGAATTTGGGAGGTGGAGGCAGAAGGATAAGGAATTTACGGACATTTTTAATTACATAGCAAGTTAAAGGCCAATCAGGGTTATACAAGATCTTGTCTTAAAACAAACATATAAAAAAACAAACAAAAACAAAACACATAAACAATATTATTACCTTTGAGGATCATAAAGTTGAACATAGAAATGTTTAGATTTAAATAGTTAGCCACTAGAGCACTTGAACATCACTGCAATCAGGAATAAGGATTTAAGATAATGAGGAGCTAGAGACAGAGTGCAGAGCATTTGCTACTCTTGCAGAAGACCTGGGTTCAGTTTGTAGCATCCACATGGTGGTTCATAACCATCTCTATTTCTAGATTCAGAGAACTTAAATCCCTCTTCTGGTCTCCAAACACGCACACAGGCAAAACACCAACGTATATGAAATACAAATAAATAAAATCTTAAAAAAATAAGCTTAAGATAATGTTTTCCCCCATAGGACTCCATCCATCCATCCATCCATCCATCCATCCATCCATCCATCCAACCATTTGAGGTGGCGTCTTGTTATATAAACCAAAGTATTCTTAAACATCATCCCTTCTCTACTATTCAGTGATTAATTTCAGGAATGTACATTTTCATGGAAACTTATACCTTAAAATGGTCAACTTTTCTTCTTTCACATATGTACATGTATCATATATGTAGTTACAGTTCTCCACAGCCATACTTACTTATTTAGATCAAAATTCCCTTGAACAGAGAGAGAAGATGTGTCAAGACCAGAGGCCGATGCTGAAATGCAAGGCTGCCTTGTCCGACTTGAGCAGGAAGACGCAAAGTGCATAGTTTCTGTTGATGAGCTGGACTTCAAGAAATATCTAGAATGTGAATTAAAGACATTTGGAGAAAAGTATTTTAGGAAACAATGCCCCTAAGCAGAAAGGAAAATGGGGCATGCTGTTACCTTCCAGGTCGTCTTAAATCTCTGATTTCAACATTCAGAAAGGGTAAGAAGAGATTGCCACAAAATGGACATGTAGTATTGAGATTTGAATCATCTGCTGTCCAGCCAGCCATGATCTCCTCATCGTGGACAAGGCAGTCACAAGTTCTACACCGAGAACAACTTGAGATGAGAACCTAGGGAAGAGAACACTCCATGAAGCAAGCTGATCTGCACAGATCACAAATTAAAACACATCGTAGTTAAGAAAACCATTGGAAAATTAAAGTTCACAAAGATTCCAAGGCAATAATCAAAAGATCTGAGCATATACAGCCACATGCTGTGCATAATTACAAAGCCATTGTGTGCCTGCACACGCTGCTGTTGCAGTTCACAAGACATAAGTCCCTGACCACACAAACACAAACTCCACATCAGTGCTCACTTTATATCCAGCAGAACCCAAATCCCTTCATGTAAATTAGTGTGAAATAGCAACCACATTTAACAGAATATTCAGAAGCAACATTTTTCAAAAAACTTGGGGAAAGTTTTAAAGTATAAAGTGTAACTTTCTCACTGTAAGAAAAGGTTGGAGTGAGAAGTCGGTGACAAGGCCGGACTGTGTCTTCACCAGCTTCTAATTTGTTTGTACAACAGAACTGGTCATGTTACGATGAGAAATAAATGTTCAAAGAGAACATGTGTATAACAAGCTATAAATAAAAATGTTGGAAGTGAAAATGCTTGTATATGTTGATAAATCGCCACCAAGCATGAAGCTGTCCTAAGAAACCAAAGACTTAAAACAACAGGTATCAGCGACCTTAGAGGTAATAGTTCACTTTCTGAAATTTCTGAGGGTACATATTCAATGTCAGTCACTCCACCAACAACCACTGGTACTAAGGAAAAGCGGATTTTATAAAGCAGTGTACACAGGTGTTCTCACAAGGAATATAGTACCTCCATTGCATAGTTCTGGAAGATATTGGTATTACTGGTGTTGAGAGAAGATGCAGTCTCTGATTTTCCAGGTATGGCAAACTTTGACAGGGACCCTGATTGAAAACATAAAGAGCAAAACCATGAAAACTAGAGGGGAGCAATCTAAAAATCATTTCTGTCATAAATTCTGATAAAACACTAACTTGTTCTACTAAGCATGCCAAGAGTAACTGAGAAAAACCAAATCATCTTCATCGTTTCTGCTCCTCCTCGTCCTTTTTTGGTTTTGTTTGTTTGTTTTGAGCCAGGGCTTCTCAGTGTTGCAGTCCTACTTTTTCTAGAACTCACTATGTCGACCAGGCTGGCATTGAACTCACAGAGATCTGCCTACCACAGCCTCCCAAGTGCTGGGATTAAAGGTGTCCACCACCACCACCCACCTGAGAATGTCTTTTTCAATTAAAAAAAAAAATGGTGTAGACTACCAGGTAACCCAACTATAGGGGATTAGCTACAATTCTCAACCTCATTTCTATGACAGAATACATATAAAAACAAAGCTGAGACACATTCCCCACAGCAAAACATGGAAGTTGGTCAACGTGCTTAGTCAATACATTTACGGGTGTGCATGAGTGTCTGTGGTGTGTGTATACTGCTGTGGAGCATGTGAGTGCTCACATGTAATATACAAGTGGAGGTCAGAGGTGAACTTGAGAAGTCAGAGCCCTCCTTTTGCCATACAGATCTGGGGGATACAACTTAATCTATCTGGCTTGGCAGCAAGCAGCTTTACCCACTGAGCCATCTCACCTGCTCCAACATATTTTGTCATACCGATGAGACCATGGGAAAATAGGCATTCTTACATGTAGGTACTGAAAATGCAAAATAGCATGCATCTGCGAGAGGAACTTGGAAGTACCATTTCAAGGATAAATTGGGAATTATAACGGTAGTGAAAAATGGCACATGTAGCATTGTTCAACTGGAACTTAATGCTCAGCAGTGGGCAGTGGTTACAATAAACTGATACGGCCACCCATCAACTAAGCCACTGTGCAAACGGGGGAAGGGCGGTCACAGTGATGATCCCCGCACTGCCACAGTCTGGTAAATGAACAGAACATGGGTGAGAAAGGTTTAGTACCTGTTACCTTTTGAGTTTCAAGATAGTAAAGATATATAAAAGGGCCTGTGTTTGCATTTTTAAGTGAAAAGATAAACACAAAGTGAGAAAAGCAGTTATCTCTAGAACAGAAGCAAACAATATGAGGGATGGGGACAGGAGCCAGACTTCTCTGAAAGTGTCCAGATTTCATACACCCCCCCCCCCAATTTTGTTCATTTGTTTGCCATGCAAATCTTTTAAGATTGAAAAAAAAAATCAAATCACGAAGAAATAAAGGCCCTATGAATCAGCTGCATGACAGAAACTGGGCAAACCTTCTAAGGAGGCAGAGCTTCCCAGGCTGGCCCGGCTGACGTCAGTTCCCTTGGTCCCTGAAGCCGCACTGCTCTCTTGGGAGGAAGTGGCTCCTTCCAACTCCTGGCAGACATCCTCATCTGTCAAAGAGGTAGATTCAGAATCCTGGGCTCCCACTGAAGAAAGACTGGTACCATCAGAACTTTGATCCTAAGAACATAATTATAAGCTTAATTTCCTTCACATTTAAAATTAGTATTTAAAAGTCACTTCTCACACAGAAACTACTACCTACCACCTTCCACCCAGATGAGCAACATTACAACTTCTGCAAGAAAAACAACCCACTTTACAAAGACATATCGTTCTGGTTAAGTATGCTGGAGATCAACTGTGTCTGTGTGTGTTTGCACTGTGTTCAGGTGTGCATGTCTAGGTATGTGTGTGTGCACTGTGTTTAGTTGTACATGTGTATACATGTGTACAGCCCAGAGGAAAACCTTAAGTGCTGTTCCTCAGTGGTTGTCCATTCTTTTTTTGAGACAAGGTCTCTCATTGGCCTAGAGCTTGCTAAGTAGGCTAGATTAGATGGCCAACAAACCTCAGGGTTCTCTGGCTCTCTGCAATTTCTGTAAATGACAAGTACAAGCCACTGCAGCTTGCCTTTTATTTAAAAAACATTCATTTATTTAAAAAAATACTTCATTTATATTTATCTACGTGGCTGTTTTGCGTGCATGTCTGTGCATTCAGTACCCATGGAGGCCACAAGAGGGCATCAGCACCTCTGTGTGGGTGCTGAGAACCTAGGACATACCACCCAGAATGGGCCAATCTCTAAGATTCTAAGAGCAGCCAATATTCTTAACCACTGAGCCATCTCTCCAGTCCAGTGATCTTTATCTTTGATTCATGAATTAGTTAGAACTTTGGATTTTTTACACCATACTTATTAATATTTTTAGTTTGATTCTGTTGTGGTCAGAAAATATGCTTTCATTAAAAAAACTTATTGAGATATAATTTACATGCTATAACATTCAGAAAATAAATTTCACAAGAACTGACTTCAAAAATTCAAAAAATTTCTTATTAAGGTTTTAGAACTCAGAAGAATTAAACTTTTAAATTGAATTAAAATATTTGCATTTATTTATTTTGTGGGGAAGGGAATATTTGCACACCACAGCAAAAGTGTGGAGGTCTGAGGGAGTCAGTTCCCCCTTTTGCTGCAAATGTCCCAGGGATTAAACTAAGGTCCTTAGGCTTGGCAGCAAGAGCTTTGACCTTCTGAGTCACCCTACTCCAGCCCCAACTGAATTAAGTTATTGAAATCATATATCGGAGACTCTACAGTGTCACAACTTTTCTGTTGAGCCATTATAAGTGCTTTAAAAAACTTAGCAAGGCAAAAGGCAGCCTTTATGCCGACAGCTATTTATTTATAATGCTTTCTTCCTGAAGATCCAATTGTTCTTTTTAGTAATTCCTCAGCCTGAACTGCCGTGAGCACAGCTTACAGAAAGTCTGTTTTCTGTTCATTCTTCTCTTGTCTGAAGTGCCTTATTTTACCATAAGCTTTGGAGAGTATTTCACTAGATACAGACTCTGCACTGTTGTCTTTTCTTTCAACATGCTAAAGATCCTTTTCCACTGAACTCTTACCTTCATGGGTTTATGACAAAAATACATGGCCATTCAGATCTTTATTCCTTTAGTAATTTTTAAAAATACTTTTAAAGAATTAAGCCAGGTGGTGGTGGCACACACGTTTAGTCCTAGTGCTTGGGAGGCACAGATAGGCAGATCTCTGAGTTTGGGGACAACCTGGTCTATAGAGTGAGTTCCAGGACAGCCAGGGCTACACAGAGAAACCATGTCTCAAAAACAAAACAAAACAAGAATTAAAAGTTTGAGTTGTTTTCTTACAGATGCCTTTGGTTGTTATCATTTTGCTTATGATGTATACAAGTATTTTTTAAAAATTATCTGCTACTATTTTGGAGGACTGTAGCATAGCTCATGTGTGGGGGTCAGAGAATAACTTTCCTCTTACTTTATATAGGTTCTGGATATTGAACTCGGTTACCTGGCTTGTGCAAGCACCTTCACTGGCAATGAGTGACCTCAATGGCCCCAAGTGTAGTTTTAAGTCTATCCTTTTGTAGTTTGCTGCATCAGGTCTATCCGTAAATTTATGTATTTTTTTCAAATTTGGTAAGTTAAAACATTCCTACTTCAAGTATCTTTCCTGCAGCAATCATTCTTCAATCCTCTGAAAATAACAACTGTATCTATCCTATTTATACCTTTCATACTGCCCAACCAGTCTCTAAGGCTCTGTGCACTTTTTAAAAGACTGAGGTTTTTTTAGTTTATGTGTGTGCTTTTGCTTACATGTATGTATGTGTGCCATGTGTGCACAGCACTTACAGAGGCCAGAAAGGGCACTGGATCCCTTGGAACTAGTTATAGTCAGCTGTGAGCCACCATAAAGATACTGGGATTAGAGCCCGGATCTCCTTAAGAATAGTAAATGCTTGTTTGCTGAGGCACCTCTCCAGCCCCATAGAGGCATCTCTCTATGCATTTTTATACTTTTCCCCGTCGTCTGTATTCTGTTCTTAAATCTATACTCTGAGTTTATTTTATGCTATGCAAGCACTTTACCACTGAGTTATAGCCCTGCTTCTGTTTCTTGCTCTGTTTTGTTTTTCTTTCCTTTTTGTTGACAAGGTTCACCTGCATAACTTCAGTTGTTTTCATATGGCTGGCTTTGGTTGTCAGCTGCTTGCTTATGATATGTACACAAGTGGACGTCAGAGGACAATTCCTCTTAGTCTACACCTATGGATAATCTTTCCTCAGACTCCTCATCACTGGAACCAAAAGGTATGCACCACTATGCCCAGTCTTTCTGGTTCTTTACAACATCTTTTTGAGAGAAGGTTTTATGTAGCCCAGGCTAGCACTGAAATCACTATATACTGTAGCTGAGGAGGACCTCGGCCTCCAGATTCCTCTGACTTTATATCCCATGAGATTACAGGCACATGCCACCATGCCCATCTATTATATCATCATCTTCTTCTTCCTCTTCTTCCTCCTCCTCACCATTTCACTTTGGCTATTGGGAATGTTAGTTTGTGTAGCAGGAGTAATAACATTCTGGGGAATATGGATGCTTAGTTTGAGTCCAGTATGATACTGTATTTGGGTTGTATTTTTGTGTTTTGTTCTTTGTAGGTAGAATTTTAACTCAGTCTTCTCTGTCAGTCTGCATCTATCTCTTGTGTGTACAATAAGGATTATGCTGAGACTTAACTT
This sequence comes from Rhynchomys soricoides, assembly GCA_019843965.1. Lineage (NCBI taxonomy): Eukaryota > Metazoa > Chordata > Mammalia > Rodentia > Muridae > Rhynchomys > Rhynchomys soricoides. The sequence goes on from JADRCH010000036.1 coordinate 11,703,389, forward strand.
CAAACTCTTTAGCCCATAGAGGACTCTTTCCTGATTCTTTTGTACATAAAATATGGGTTCTCTTGTGATTTTAGTTTTCAGAGCTATGATGGCCCACTGTGACTGCCCTTGGAGCAAAAAGGTATTGGAAGAAAGAACAGGAACCTTATCTCGGTGGGGGTCCTTCCTCAAACTTAATCAGTTCTTTCTTACTTTGCAGAATTTTTAGTTGTTTATATATATTTTCTAGAGTTTATAGTAAATAAAAGTAGGGTGGTCTGAAATGGTCTTATGCTATCACAGTGGATACAGACTAGCACCTGAAGTTTTAAAACTTGATGAGAGCATGTAGACAATGAGGACAACCTCGAGGACTGCTCCCAGGCACCACGAACCTAACAAATTTAAATTATATGCATGCTATGTACACACGAGTGCAGGTTCCCGAAGAGGCCAGAAGTGCCAGGTCTGCCTGAAGCTGGAAGTCTTCTGATGTGGGGGTTTGCCTATTTTTGTTGTTGTATTTGTTTTAAGACTGGGTCTTTGTGCTGTTTGGTTTGGTTTTGTTCCCCTACCTCATCCCCAACATGACACAAACTAGAGTTACCTGGGAAGAGTGAACTCAATTTTAAAAGTGTCCCTTGTAGGTAAATCTATGGGCAATCATATTGGAGCGCTGTGGGTGGTGCCAGCCCTAGGCAGGCAGGTCTGGGTGGTGAAAGAAAGAGGGATGGGCAACTCAAAGGGAGCCAGCCAGTGAGAAGTTTTCCTCCATGTTTCTGCCTCTCCTTTGGTCCCTTAGTACTTCAAAGACGGACTGTAATTGGACATGTAAGCCAAATAAACCCTTTCCTCTCTAAAATTGCTTTTGGTCATGGTCTTTATAACAGCAACAGAAAGCAAACTGAAAGTCTTACTTGCTTGGAAGTCAGTACATAGGCTAGGCTAGCTGGCCAGGCCCCAGGAATCTGCCTGTCTTGTCCTCTCCTGCCCCCAGCATTGGATTACAAGTGTGCTACTATAGCTGGGTCAGACTCAGGTCCTTGTGATTGTAAGGCAAGTACTTTACCAGTTTAGATATCTCTATATCTCAGCCCCCTTCTGTATTTTAAATTTTTTTCTATCTCCAATTCAGTAAAGATTTTTTTTTTTTTTTTTTTTTTTTTTTGGTTTTTCGAGACAGGGTTTCTCTGTGTAGTCCTGGCTGTCCTGGAACTCACTCTGTAGACCAGGCTGGCCTCAAACTCAGAAATCCACCTGCCTCTGCCTCCCGAGTGCTGGGATTAAAGGCGTGCGCCACCACTGCCCAGCCAGTAAAGTTATTTTTAAGTGGCATCTCTAATCTTTCAATTTGTTTTATTTGCTATCAAATTTATCTACTGTGTTCTCAATATATTTTTCAGTTTTATGGCTTATACTCGGTCCGTTTTTTTTTTTCCTCCAGAAGATCATTACCTTGTGAAATTCTCCATTTGTATAATTTCTGTTTCTTTTCCTTTATTTCCTTGAATATTTGAAAATTACCTAAAGGTCCCTTGCTACTACAAATATCTGGATCATTTGGGGTTCTGTTTCCATTACTTACTTCTGATAAGGACTCCAAGGATTCTATTCCTGCAAGAAGAGTATATTCTTTCTTGTGCTAAATAAAAACTGATTTATTGTAATTTAATCACAGATTGAGCCAAATCCATTCTAGGCTTTACAGTCTACCCAGGGATTGTCAATAATCCTAAGATACAGATTTTTTTGTGAAGGGAGGGGAGTAGAACTGGGGATTGAATTTAGGCCTCATGCATGCTAGCAGAGAGCTCAGCCACTGAACTTACTCCATAGCCCTGGGCATATGCCTCTCAGGGTTCAGGGACATGTCAGACAGAGCTTCTTCCTTTTGGTAGTTCATAGATGCTAGCTGGCTCTTCTGGCCATTGACTCAACTCCTAAGCAGTGTTTACAGCGGCTTTCTGCTTACCTGCCTCGTGGAGCTGAATCAGTACTGGGAAAATGTGCTCCTCACCCCTTGCAGTATTGCCCTCTCCAACCCTGCCTAAGGGAATCAATCCCGCACTGTCTTTAGAACCAGCGATTACTTTCCCTGAAGGAGATGCCAGGCAAGACAATGCTGATATTTCTCCAATGCCCACCAATTGTTGTCTCTAGATGTAACTAGACACAAGTCTAAGCAGGTTCCTAGAAGTGAGATATAAAGTGTAGGCCATAAGAAGGTAAGCTATACCACTCAAGAAATAATCCATTCAAGTAGAAGTCTAGGGAATGTGTGGGATGGATTTTATGGGTGTGGGATAATGGAAAGAACCTAAAAACAGGATTAGGCTGGGTTTATCAGTATGGGCCCATTGAACAGAGACTCTAGATTTAGCATGAAAGTTTGAAACAGGTTAAAACAGGTGCTGAGAGTTTGACTGGTCTGCTAAAGTACTTGTCAAAAGATGGCCTGCTTAGAAGGAACTGGAGATGCCTGCCATCCCTTAGTTTAGTACTGATGGAGGGATTCTGAGGCTGCATAAAATTGGAATGCTGGGATGGATTTGCTGTTTAAAACCTTATCCCTCATGGTGGAGAGACCCAGAAGACATGTCTTTCTCTAATACCGTAAGATACAAAACACTGAGAGGGGAACACAGGAAAACGTTAAGGTGAGAGATGTGGCCACTCCACTGGACGAATGAAACATAACAGGTCTAACTGGACCCTGAAGAGCACGTGCAAGTGACACCGCTGGCTTTGCAAAGGCCAGGTGACAAAACCTTCCGTACCTGAGCCTTCAGAGTTTATATTTTGTTTCCCCTCCCCTCCCCCCTCTTTCATTCCCTCTCTCTCCTCTCAAAGATGGCAAACTTAATATTCTAGGCTCACAATTAGTGGAAATACCTTCTAAGGAAAGAGACTACTGATTTAATTCCTTCGTGTAATTTCTTGTCTTTCTGTTTTCTAACTGTGTCGGTTCTCTGATGATTATAAACACATACTTTCTATACTTCCTTTACAGTTTTGTTCTTGGGAGAAATACAAGTCTGCCACAAGGTACTTAATCCTACCCAGGAAGAGACAGTATACTCCTGGTTAATAATTTTTGGAGACATATTGGACACTGACAAAAATTCTGAAGGAAATTAGGAACATTTACTACTCTTGCAGAGGATCTGCGTTTGGTTCCCAGCACCCACATGGCAGCTCACACTGTCTGTAACTTAGCTTCTAGGAATCCTATACCCTTTTCTGACCTCTGGAGACACTTGTAGGCACACACATACATGTCAACTAAAAAAATCTTTAAGGGTTGGAGAGATGGCTCAGCAGTTAAGAGCACTGACTGCTCTTCCAGAGGTCCTGAGTTCAATTCCCAGCAACCACATGGTGGCTTACAACTATGTGTAATGGGATCCAATGTCCTCTTCTGGTGTGTCTGAAGAGAGTAACAGTGTACTCACATATATGAAATAAATAAATCTTTAAAAAAAAATCTTTAAAAACCCTCATTGTCTTTAAAGCTTATTTAAGGAGAATTGTTAAGACATATGTGTTCATACATAAGCTGTAAGTAGTAGTGGTAGAGGCAGCTTAGGAAAAGAAAAGTAGCAAATGCCAACAAACCTACCTTTGATGATGCGGTGTACATGGTGAACCTTGAGTACCATTTGCTTGCTTTCTCCGCAACTCCTTTCCCAGCAGTGAACACACTGTGCCTTAGAACATCAAGTTTAGGTACCAGCAGTGTATCTAAGTTAAATGAAGGTGATGAATGAGCCAGTGTTTCTTGTGATCCTTCCCTAAATGGACAAGTGGGTGAGAAGGCTGGAGAGGACCACAGTCTATCCCTGGGTCTCTCCTCACTTTTTATATAACTTTTGGATTTGGTAAGTCTCACTGGCCTAGGAGAATTAGGAGGCAGGCTTGATCTTCTGCAGGCCTTGACCAATGTTGGACTTTTCTTATTGGTTAACTTATCATCACATGCTCGTTGTAAATCAATGCTTGGTGTACGGCTGGTCAAAGGACTGCTCATGTTATTCATGTACATCTCAATTTCTTCAGCTAAATTGCGCCTGGCAGATGGTGTTGAGATGCTCTTGTTATCATCTTCATCCTCTTCCTCTTCCACTTTCTGTTGCTGCTCAGTCTCGGCAACCAAAATCGAGAGAGGATCAAATCCTGTTACAACATCTGTTTTTTCAGAGGGTTTTACTGAAAAGCTGCTGCTCATACGCTGAAGCCTCTTGGGATTTTGTGCAGCAACACATCCCACTTTTGATCCATCTGTTTCAGCGTCTAAATCTTCTAAGTCAAAAATAACAGGAGACTCCACTTTATCCAAGCAGTTAGAAGCATCGAAAGGTGTGTCATCATCACTAGACTCCTTCTCTAGGCTGTCTCTCTTTGATCTTACTGGTGGTTTTCCAATATCAAGACTATTTGGTCTTGTGCTTTTTGAGATGACATTTGAAAGAATTTTTGCATCAGCTCCTAATTTTTCAACCATATCTCCAGGGTTTGCTTCCTGGTTAACTCTGTTCAGCATGAATCCCATCAGTACCCCACCACTAAGGTTACGGTTCCTATTTCCCCAGGGCATTTGTGGCTGCAAATGAGATTCATCATCACTTTTATGCCTTTTCCTAAAGCATCTGCTTGGCATGTTTTGTGCTTCATTTGTGTTCTCAAGAGATGGCATTAAAAGCAGCTCAGGTGTGCTTTCTGAAAAACAAGAGATGTGCTTTCAGCTATGAAAATGGACTCCGCAATATGTCATCTTAAATATTTTAAATACTAGTAATAGGGATGAAAACAGCAGGTGCTCACTGGTTGCCTGGAACTCGGCAGGGCCCATGTTAGGCAGTTTACTGCTATTGTTGCTATAAACATTCCATTATTCAGAGCAGATAAAATAGACATGCAGAGAGAGAATCTATTTAGCCAAAGTTATGCAGTTTTTAAGTAACAGGACTCAGATTCAAATTCAAATTTGTCTAATGAGAAAAGCTATGCTTGTAGCCATTAGAATATACTGCTTATAAAAGAAAAACTTACCAATTAAGCTTTACTTTTTTTCAGTTTTTTTGTTTTGTTTGTTTTGTTTTGTTTTGTTTTGTTTTTGACAGGGTTTCTCTGTGTAGCCCTGGCTGTCCTGGAACTCACTCTGTAGACCAGGCTGGCCTCGAACTCAGAAATCCGCCTGCCTCTGCCTCTGGGATTAAGGGCATGCACCACCACTGCCTAAGACTTACTTTTTAACAGTAATAAATTTATACTAAATTAAGTAACAGCTGTACAACTGTAATAAGCTAGATGAACTTGAGAGTCTAAGCCATCCCCTTATTACAATGGAAAACAAGCCCCAATACCAAATCATACCAATGGTAACTATATCAACTTTATCCACATGCAAAAATTATTTTTAAATCTTCAAATCTTTTTGACTATATATGTAGATTAAGTAACTTTACTTTTATTTTAATATAGAAATTTCTATATTGTAATATGAAAATATTTTTTAAAAGAAAAACATTGATTGTTGCTTTTTTTTTTCTGAGACACTATCTCACTAAGTAGCTTGGGCTGTCTGAAGCATGTTAAGTAGACCAGGGGGATCAGGAACTCACAGAGATTCACTTTGATTCAAGTGCTGGGATCAAAGGCATGCATCGCCATGGCCATGGGTATTACTTTCTTAAACTATCTGAAGAACCATTTAGTTTGTCTCTGAATAAACAGGAACTACACTAGACTACAAAAGCACGTGGATCATTATGAGTCGGCTAGGGATACGGCCCCTCAGATTCAGCCTCCTCTCCCCCTTTTTTGCACACTTTCCCTTCTGAAAGTCCCAACAGTCCAAAATCAAAAGGCAGCACTCAGGCTTCCACCTTGTTATAATAACAGCTAGAGCAAATATGTTATAAAACACAAAACCCAAGCTCCACACAAATATATTCTAATAGATAATTCTAATGCATTAAGATATTTGCAAAATAAATATTCACTGGTATTAATAGGATGGCTCAGTGGGTAAGGATATCTGCCACCAAAAATAAAATCAAACCTAATTTTAAAACATTTAAAAATGCATACTTAGTAGGCCCAGATATAATCCATTCTGCATATGCAAATGTAAGCTATCCCACTTACCCTCACACTCTCCGGATATTTCACCGGCACTGTCATTATTTGCTCCACTGAGGCGAACGATAGTGGAGGAGCTCTGGTGACTGAGAGTAGGGAGGCACTCAGCACTTCCTTTTGTACTCTCATTCTCCGACACTGCAGAGGCAAAGATAAAAATGTTAACAAAATTAAACTTATGTATGTGGCAGGATTATAATGAGGAGCTTTTAGTCTTACATATTTCAAAATGAAAACTGGTGATGAGTATACTAACTGCTTCTCAACACACTTGTCAACCACAAATAATTCACTGCACTTAAAGGCCTTATGTGTGGATCAAATTACTAAGAGCTGGTCATATATAAGGCTCATAGAGAATTTTGTCTTTTCTCTTTGGTTGTAAAAGACACATTTTGGAGTAGGAAGAAAGGGCAAATATAAATCATAATTCACCAACAAACTTTAAAAAAAGGTATTGTGCTGGCTAGTTTTCAGTTAACTTGACACACGCTGGAGTCATCAGGGAGGAGGGAGCCTCAACTGTGAAAATGCCTCTATAAGATCTAGCTGCAGGCAAGCCTGGAGGGCATTTTCTTAATTAGTGATTGATGAGAGAGGGCCCAGCCCATTGTGGGTGGGGCCAGCCTTGGTCCTGGGTTCTGTAAGAAATCATGCAGAGAAGCGTGTGGAGCAAGCCAGTAAGCAGCACCCCTCGCATCAGTCTGCCTCCAGAGCCCTGCCCTGTTTGTTCCCACCCTGTTTGTTCCCGCCTTGGCTTCCCTCAGTGGACTGTGACTTGAGGTATGGAATCCAAATAAACCCTTTCCTCCCCAAGTTGCTTTTGTTCATGGTGTTTACCACAGCAATAATACACCTAAGACAAGTTGTATTAAACCTCAGAAAAAGAGCTCTGTTCTAAAAAGAAAAGAAAAAAATTAGACATTTCTACTATGAGTATTTTCACGAGTCACACAGTGTTCACATGTGCTTGGAAAGTGTTTCACTGCTGAGCAGTCACACTTGCTACACGATGCTTTTGGGTCAGAGTACTAGGCAGTAAAGAGGATCAGCGAGAAGGAAGGTAATTATAACAGGAAGACAGAAGACAAAACTAGAGCTTTTACACTTAAAGCTTTGTATTTTCTACGCATGGACGTTCACGAGCTTACATAGAATCAACAATACCTACAGGAACTAGAATCACTCCCTTTTTTATCCTCTCCCCCTTTCGTGTCTTCAGTAGATGTACCCTCTCTTCCAACGTCGTCCTTAGATAATGAATTATATCCAAGATCAGACCGGCCACCTGAGCAGAAACACAAACACACACTATACTGCTTAGCAGAAACTTTTATTGAGATTATTTCTTAAACAGATTTAACGACCAGATAGAAGACAAGTCAACTGCAAAAACCACTAGGCCAACACAAACACCTGCTGAAGGGCTAAGGTGTGGACTGTGACAGGACACCATGCAGGTGAGTGGTGACATTCCAGGGATTAACATCTTGGGCCTGCTCGCCAATCCCTACAACACCTGTCACAAACTTCTTTAGTGGAACCAGCTAGAAGGAGGTGGCATGCACTAGTGTTTAGATTTGCTATGGACTTCAGGATAATCTCCAGTCAAAAGCATTATTTTGTTGGTTTCCCAGCACCCACCTCCATTAACGTACGAAAGGGAACATTTCTAGGTAATTTCCTTTTGGCTCCACATTGCAGGCAAGTAAATATATACATTTACATTACTCTGTGGGCACCAAAACCAGACAAGCCAGACATTCTTCACTCAAGTCCCTCATTTTTCTAGGTCAAAATCTGGGTTGTTTTTTAAAAGCTAGGCTCTCCCACAGCCCTGACTGGCCTGGAACTCTCTCTGTAGACCAGGCTGGTCTTGAAGAGATCCACCTGCCTCTGCCTCCCGAGTGCTGGGATCAAAGGTGTGGACTGTCTGGCCTGAGTTCTAACTAAGCAATGGAGAAGAGAAATGTACAGGGAATTCATAACACGCACACATAGGTCACTGAAATTCAATGTCTAATGATTCTGCCACAAAGTCAGGTTCTTTTAACTTCATTGACAAGTAATTTTTCCTTAAAACTGAACCAAACTGTTACAGAATTGCATGTTAGTACAAATATATAGGAGTGAGAAAATATAGTGTGTTAAAATTACTCTTAAAATGCTGAGCCTGGTGGTGCACACCTTTAATCCCAGTACTTGGGAGGCTGAGGAAGGCAGATCTCTGTGAGTTCCAGGACAGCCAAGGCAGAGAAACTCGGTCTCAGAACAACCCTCCCCCCAGAACTCCCCCAGAAGCTAAGGTTCTGAGTGGCAGGTGATATGTGGGAATGTGTGATTATGTTTATAAGACTAAAAATAAAAGTTTTGTAAACTTGCAAACTATTCTAAAGAGGTTATATCACTTAGGAACTTACTATTAGGCCTTTGACATTAATCTAAGTTGTTTTGCTTAAAGGACCTTTCAGGTCTTATTTCCAAAGAAATCACAAACAGGAAATTTTAAAGATATTTTTTGTTAGATTTCACAGTATTCTGAGTCAGGCTTTTTTAAAAAGGCAAACTTAATAGAAGATCTCTTCATTTTAAGGAACTAAGCCCAGGACTGACTTCCATAACTGATTAAATTCACACTGTAGGATCAAGAATAAAATCAGCTTAGGAGGAATCAATGTACTACATTTTAGCACAACCAGCTCACATTAGTAGTCTTAAAGGTAGATTTAAAACGAAAGAGACTGAGGTAATGTTGCCATTTTCAGAAATAGCACTATTCATATTTTATAATAATGTTTTGTTGTTTTTTTTTAAAGTTTCTGCCCATTAAGAGTTCATGCTCATAATATACTAAAAGTCATATACATTTTTAAATAATGAAAAGTCAAAATTCCACAAGTAATTTAGTGGATTTTAATACTAATGCTTTCATGCTTGTGTAAAATCACTTATTTGTATTGTGAGTATGGACATGTTTGTGGTCCTCCAGACAAGTGGGGGAGGTGGGTCCTCTCTTTCCATGTAGGTGCTGAGGATGGCAGTCAGGTCACTGGGTGTGGCAAGAAGTGCCTTTACTCACAGAACCATAGTGCCTGCCCTTACGTACAAGTCCTGTATATCAATGAAAGTAATGTCATAGTCACTGCTAGGACTTTTGCATTTAAATTGAAACTTTTTCTTTTAAAAGGTTTTAATTTAAAAGTTGCAAAAATTAACATTTTAGAGAAAGTTCTTGGTGGTGCTCTTTACCCATTTTCTCCTAATCATACCTACACGACCACAGCATAATGTTAAAACCAGGGAATTGACATGGTGTAACACTTTTAACTCAGACACATAGATAGGATTTCTTAAGAAGAAAATCTGCTCAAGAAATGTCTGAGCACTTTGTCTACATGTACACCTGCATGCCAGAAGAGGGTATCATGACTCACCATGTGGTGCTGGGAATTGAACTCAGAACCTTTGGAAGAGCAGCCAGTGTTCTTAACCACTGAGCCATCTCATCAGCCCAAATACTCAGTACTTTAAAATACTTAAAATTTTCTAAAAATATAAACTTTAACCTATTAGTTTTTAAAAAGCAAACCATGTGCATACCTTATAACTCTGTAATTACCTGAGAGCGCTGTCTGTGGTAAGTGTGGATGTCTCTTTAAAGCTCTTTTGAACTGTGCAACTCCTAAAACAACATTTCTTACTTTTGTCCAGAGGAAATAGCCACTGCGACTTCTTGAAGGCCATGTACTTTCCAGAACAGCCTATTCATGTAAAAATACAGAATTTGTAAGACAGTTTTCATAAATGAACATACACTGGCTTCTGAATCAAGCTAATGAAGATAAAAGTAGATTGCTAACACATTAGAAAAGAAAAAGTCTTAATTTATGAAATATACTCTGAACATTCTAAAATAAATACCAATAGCCCCTGATTATTTTTGCTACTAATTTAATGTTGTACAATGACAAAAACATATTTTCCTCATTAAATCCAAACAGTTACCTTATTGTAATACCCATAAGTGATTGCATTGGGGTCAATACCAGCTTTCTGCATTTCAAAAAGCACTCGAACCGCAAGTACAGGCTGGTCATACTGTCCACAGAGCTGCATGAGAATGCGGTAGCACACCTGCAACACAAGTTGAGAGGTGTACAGACACAAGCACTCTTCTGCACAGGCGTCTACAATAAACAACACATTGGGAACATGTTACTACCTCATCCGGTGGATCCATCTTCTTCAGCTGCATTTTTTTAAGCACATCGTATGCTGTTTTCAGAGCCCTGACTTTGGAATGACAAACCTTCACGTAAGCTGGGAGACAAATAAACCACAATCCATAACAGTGACGCAGCAGACACCGAGACCACATTTGAGGGATAGAAGAATACCTCTTGGCAATCTTATGGGCTGATTTGATTTCCTAAAAAGAAATCCAAGGTAGCATCCTTATTAAGCTGAATGGTGAATACAGAACATGCTTTTGTAAAACTTGTTGGCAACTAATATATTTCAAAGACTCCTCTTGAGTTTGTATCTTATGATACATAAAATAAAGTTTTAGGTCTGATTACTACAAACTACATTCAGAGCATCAAGCACCTTGTCATCTACTAAAGGTTACATCTGTGTAGCAAAGGTTATCAAGGGAAGACGAACATCAGATGTACTTCGGGTCTGATATTTGATTACATGAGGAACACAGAGATTCAAAGCACCTGTTTTGTTCTTCTGAACATGGGAGAAGGGCTGCCGGGACTGCTTGGTTTTGAAGGTAGTTTGTTCTTTTGCGTTTGTAGAAATCCTTCGGGCCTCTCAAATAAATTGTTCCTGAGAACTGGAAATCCATTATAGCTGTTTCAGAGAAGAAGAAATTGCCTTTCAACCACAAATAGATTGCTACTAGGTAGAAGAATTATGACCAAATAACATATTAACTTAGAATTTAACTATGATTCTCTATCAGAGTATAAAATATACTCAACAAATAAATATGGTTATTTTTATAAATATAGACTAAATATATCTGGAAATAAAAGAGGAAACACATTTTAATGACTTGATATCAAATTCTAAAGCAACTGGTGCAAACTTTTTAAAATTAGCATTCATATAAATACTTAGCTAGTATTTTTGCATATGTTGCTGGTGGTAAAGGGATCACAAAATAATATTCTTTTAAACAAGACAGCCAGTAATGATGCTGCTTTGAATTAAGATATTTGCTAGGGATTGTGGCGCATGCCTTTAATCCCAGCACTTGGGAGGCAGAGGCAAGAGTATCTCTGAGTTTGAGGCCAGCCTGGTCTATATAAATAAATATATATAATTTATACTGTCTCTTTATGGAAACAGCAGCACAGGTGTGATCTCCCAGCACACTGGGCTAGACTCAGACTCTCACATTGTCTTGGTTGGCTTATCTGGTTAGCTAGTGGGTTTAGGACCTCACTTTTGGAAGAAAGAAAAACTGTGATTCAATGAATTACAGATATGAAATAGTACTAGAATCTTTAAATAAAGTATTATTAAAGAATAAGAACAATTTAAAATATAAGAGGAAATACCGCCTTAGATAAAAGTACATGTAGATAGCACTGAAAACAAATGATAACCATGCCCCTCACGGCTCGAATCTTACTGGACCCAGGACTTTCCTGTCTTCCCCGAGAGACTTGAATGCAGGGATGGTACATCATTTAAGTCTATACAGCAATCTCTCAGCAGTCTCTTACAAAATTCCTAAATTAACAACAGTCGATGTCAACAAGTCTAAAATTTCATGTCTTAAAAATTTATAAACATGAGTAGTTTAAAATTATATGTCATACAAATTAAGGCAACAGATAATGAACCTAAATTATATTTATTATCTCCTTGTAAGTCAGCTACATTAATCAATGTGTGTGTGGCCATAAAGATGGGGTAGGAGTGAGGAAACTGCTTTTAGTGAAAAGTAAAAATCAAAATTCTATAATAAAGTGCTGCAAGTGAGTGCTGTCTGCTCTAGTTTAACAAGTATTAACAGGCATACTTAAATACAATTAGAGATCTACCCAAGCTGATAAAAAATTTATTTTACAGAGAAACCCTATCTCAAAAAAACAAAGAGCTCCCCCCCCCCCTGTCTAGGCCTCAAAACTTGATGGATGTGGGATAGGCTTGCTTACCACCTACAAATTAGAGATCTGCAAAGTTTGTATTTTTGAAAATACCACAGTCTTTAGAAAGCTATGCCACCGATGAGGGATTGCTTCCCTGTCAACTGCATATGCTGTTTCTTGAATACCTGTACTGTAATGGTGGCTCTTCACCATTGGGTAGATGGGGGATCTCAGGTGGTGTCACAAAAACGGTATGTTCACTTTTGAAAGATGCATCCAGTTCTATAAGTCGAACTTCACCACTCTTGTCCGTATCTACCTGGAGTTTTAAAAATGCATTTAAAAACCACATTGGTTAGGCAAGGATTCACTCACAGAGGAATGGTTAGTTAAATACACCATTTCCATCAAGATCTACTTTCTATCTTTAAAAAGTACCCCAACCTGCTGAGCCTATTTCTAATTTTATGTGTATCTATGTCTTTGTTTTAATTGTATTTATTTACTTATTTTGACACAGCATCTCACTATGTAGCCTAGGCTGGAACTCATAAAATTTGCTTGCCTCTGCCTCCCAAGAACTGGGATTAAAGATTTGTATGACTATGCCTGGTTCTCTATTACTAACTTTTTTTAAAACGGAGGGTGATTATGTTTGTCATATGATTTTTTGTACATGTTCTTCCTCCCAAACATGCACACTCACAATTATCAAAATGTTAAATGTGAGTGATAGCCTCGATAGCGATTAATTTATATTATCTCTATATCATTTATTTTCCAGTTAATGTAATGAGTATTACTGTTACTTAATTTTTGAAAAACTCTAAGTAATTATTGTTAGAAGGCCACTTATTTCCATCCTGTTGGAGGATATTTAAAAGTCTGTTTGCATAGAGGAAGCCAACTTTCTATTTTCAGCTTGTGAGAGACTTTCAGGCTGCCACGTGGGGCTTCCCATATGGAAGCATTGCTGAGCCTGCCTGTTTCTCTGAGCTCTAACTCAGGCAAATAGGACTTTTAACTTTCCCTTTTCTTTTTCCTTTTAGCATGCTTTTTCTGACCCTCTGGGCTTCTTACCCTCCTTCTGAAGTCTCCTCCCCCTCTGACAGGCAGCTTCCTGCTGACGACCACCTTTCTCAGATCCCCCTCACAAGGCATGGCTTGCCCCCCCCCCCCCCCCCCGGGGCTACCAACATTTACAGACTGCTAGCTCTTATTTCCTTTCTCCCCCAAACTCTGACAACCTTGCCCTTGAGCTCCTCTCTGGGAGGAGACGCCTATACTGACCCCAGCAAGGACACAATGAGCATGGTAAGCCAGAGGAGCACATGCCTTACCAGTACTCAACACAGGCTTGTGTGTGTGGTACTAAGGACTCAACCAGAGTCCTACACTGAGTAGGCATGTAATCTTCCACTAAGTTACAAACCCAGCCTGGTATGGTCATTTTTAGAAGCAAGATGTGTTCAAAAGTTTCTGCTGTATTTTGATTTTTAACAAAATTACAGAATGTGAAAAAAAAAAACCCCACCTATCAGTGCTAACAATGTTTTTGTAGGTTTGTAACAGCAGCTAACTACAAGTAATGCATGTGTAAATAAAGAAGAGTGAATTTACCAGATAAAATATAATTACCAATAATGAAAAATAACAATTATATAGCTTTCTGCCTGAATAAGACATATACAATACCTTCACTGTTTCTTAAAATCCCATGAGAACGACAATAAGGAGGTTAGATATAAGAAACCAAGACAGCCTGCCCCAGAGGCGTTGCAGGTGTGGCTGCTATGTCACATGTGCATCAGTAGATGGCAGAGAGAACATTTGAATGATTAGTAGCCTAACACTCCCTGGGGTGGGGGTGGAGGGGAATGGGCCTGACAGGACCATCAGGCGCTGTGCAGAATCCCAGGACAGGGAGTGAGTCTAAAGCAAACACCCCTCACTTAGGACCCCGGCCTGTGTGAGGAGCCAGCCAGAGATGACCACTAGACTGGTGCCATGGGGCCCTGATAGGGAGCTAGCCTGAGATGACCACCAGCCTAACACTGCACAGGAGCTGGGGAGGGCAGACCATGCCCAGATGACCCCTGTCCAGTGCTATAATACATTAAATGGGCACAGCACTCCTGAGAGGACCCCAGAGACCCTGGTTACCACTAAGAGGAACAAATAAGAGGTTGAGAAATGGAAGAGAAAGAGAAACAGAGATGTGGACACAATGAAGAGAGGCAGAATTGGAAACTATAGGGTAGTAAGAAACAGACTGTTGTGAGTAGCCATTGATGCTATCTGGAACCATGGTGGGGTCCTGGCCTGTGCTGCTACCAGGAGCCAGGTTTTAGTCCATGGCTCTGAAGCAGTAGGCAGACATATCTGGTCTGGTCTTCTGCCTGGGGACATGATGATGTCCGATGGCTGTGCAGAACTGGCTCCAGCCCTCGCCTAGGCACCAAGAAAGAGCTCGGCCTGGGGTGGCGTGAAAGCAGGAGAGCTGCCCCACCCCTAATCATCTGCAGCACTCGGCCCACACATTGTGGAAGTTGTGTCATGGAGATCCTATAGTTTTAGATCTGTAGGACCAGCCCTTTCATAGATGGGGTAGATATTGGAGTGTCCAATTCAAAGCCCTGAATCTGGGTCTGAGAGGTATCTGTGCTGGTCAGCCTGCCTGTTTTCCTGCTCTCATGCCCTCAGGGCTGGCTCACCAGCAACCCTCACAACCAGGGCTAGCTCTACCCTGCTGCTCAGGCAAATGCAGGGCCCACTCTCCTGGGTATTGCAGCCACTAGGGACAGGGACAGTTCTTCCACTATCATGACCCTGAGGCCAGCTCTCCTGTCTGCCATAGGTGTTGAGGGATGAGGAAGTGGAGGGAGACATCACTCCTTCATCCACACTACCCACTGCACAGCAGACAAGTGGTAGGGCCCGCTTTCCTGGACTTGCCCTTGGAGGCGGCTCACCTGCAACCCTGACGTTCAGGCCCAACTCAACTGTACTGCCCAGGCGATATGCAGGGCCTGCTCTCTCTAGTGCTGCAGCAGGTAAGGGGCAGGGCCTGTTCGAAGCCAGCTCTCCCTCCTGCCACAGGTGGCAAGGGCAAAAGGTAGAGAAGGGGAATCTCTCCCTGCCCCATGCCATGGCACAGGAGATAGGTGGCAAGGCCATCTCTTCCAACACACACCATGGACAAACACAAACTTACACATAAACACACACACACACACACACACACACATCATGGATAAACATAAACATACACACACACCCATGCCCTTGAGGTTGGAATAAAGGTGAGACTAAAACAAGAACATTAGCATCTTCATTTAATGACTCACAGATCCATGCCACAACTCAGGAGTTAGAACCCCACCTCTCACCAATGCTGGGAGAAGGCTAAGCTTTTGTTGTTTTGTTTTCCAGTGTGAATCAAAAGACTTTATATTTATAGACAATAAGGGAGGTACTCAGAAGGGAAGATAAGCAGGGAGAAGAAACCTTAAAAGCAACCATAACAAATAAGCCCACAGTCAGGAAGCAAGAACAAGATGTCACATAAAAAAGAAACATTCAGTATGTTTGTGTGGAAACTGCAAACACAACATCAGAAATAAAAGTATATTATAAGGAATGGCAAATAAAATTGAAGAATTCAGTCAAAAAGCAGAAAGACGGGGTAGAAGGATGGGATAATAAAGAGACTATCAGGACACAAGTGATCTGGAGGGTGAAGTAGGAAAGGGGAGACTCTAATCAGGGACAGGGGAAGTAAACAGAGAAGAAGGAGGGCAGAGTATAAAGTAACAGTAAGGATACCTGAATGACTCATAAGGAACCATACTATTAACTAGCCACCTAAAAATACCTATAATACATTTAAGTTGATGTGTAAATATGCACACATAGTTTAAATGAAAATTTCCAATATAAGCTGACAATGCTCCTCCTAAGAGCCACAAACCATGGCACAAAAATTCTAACACCAGGTATGAGATGCCCTCCTTTGAGCTGTTGTTGGTCGGGGTTATCTAAAAGACTCACAAAATATTACAGACTATTGATTGTTATGGTCTTTGGATGTCCTCCAGAGGTGGAAGGTAAGTCGCTATTGTTGAAGACTCTTTGGGCAGAGGTGCCAGAAGCCTAGAGCTGGATATGACCTGAAAGCCTCCTCTCTGAGGACTAGCAGTACCAGAAAGCTCAATGCAGACTTCCAATGGAGAGAAACAACCAACAATCCTATCCAGCTATAACTCTTATGAACCCAAGAGTGAGCAGCATGGCAAGACAACACGAAGGATGCAATAGTCGCATGCATATCTTAGCATGCATATCTTAGCATGCATATCTTAGCATGCATATCTTAGCA
>JADRCH010000036.1:11720006-11785764 GCA_019843965.1 Rhynchomys soricoides
TAGCATGCATATCTTAGCATGCATATCTTAGCATGCATATCTTAGCAGGAACCAACAGCTTTCAAATTGGAATTAAGATCTGTTCAATAAGATGGAAATTGTGCCTGGTACTAGAAACTTAGCTAACTACCCAGGTTTGGTGAAGTACATGGATCTTAGCAGAGAACCTACAAGCTCCACTTTATTAAAACAGCATAATCCCTAACTACTTTCTAAATATTAGTCCTTACACCCACAGGTAAGTGTAGTTTCCAACCCCCATAAAAGAAACCTCTCTTTGCCACAGTCAGAGAGCATTATAGAAAACCATACTTGATCAAATGCCAAGATGAAAAGCCTTGTCCCGACTGATCCATCTATAATACAACCTGTGCATGTTAGTAAGGCTCAGATATCATTGTGAAAGAGAGGGTAAAAAGACTGTACAAGACAGAGGAACAAACAACTTGCTGTGAGACTATGTCTCCTAGAAATATCAGAAGCTACACCCATGATTGAAATCTTACCAACAAGGCTTCCTAAACATGACTTGATAACGGCAATACCAAGAGACATGATAAAGTAGTAGAGGAAACTCATGAGGTCCTAACCCTAGACAACGAACTACAGACAACTAAAGAGCTGAGAGTGGGAGAAATAGTCTCCCTTAGGAAAGAGCCCTGATTAGTTATCCACAACCAATTGGTCAGCCTTGAAAACATGTATATATAACTGACATTATACAGACTGAGCAGGTTATAATTATGTATTTAGGAACACACACCACCCCATTACCAATAATTAAAGAAAAAGAGGACATAAATTTTAAAGAAAGCAGAAGATATACATGGTAGGGTTTGGAGGAAAGGGAACGGGGAAGAGATGTAATTACATTATAATCCCAATATAAATTTTTAAAAAGTGGAAAGAAAATTAGTTGAAAAGGGGGAATTTAAGAGGATCAGGCTAGGAGGGTCAATATTCAAGTAATACATACAGAGAGAGAGAGAGAGAGAGAGAGAGAGAGAGAGAGAGCAGAATAAAATAAAGAAAAAATTCTAGAAGTGAATTCCCAAATTAAAAGGACCCACACACATCCATTCACTGAATAAACAAACACCTACATACGGCATTCCCCCATATTCCCTGAGATTTCAGGGCATGGAGGGTCTTAGAGGTGCCTTGAGAGAGAGAGAGAGATCAGGCACAAATGTCTAGAAAGCAAGCCGGCATTAGACTTTTTGCCAGTATCTCACAGGGTGGTGAAAGACAATGCAGCAATGAATTTCAAATACCAGTTCAAATAAGTTAGCAATCGAGGGGTAGAGGAGAGGACATTTTCAGCCAGGCCTCACTATAACAGGGAAATACACTAAGTGAGCCGTTACTGAAGCAGGAGCTGAAGGTAGGGCATTCAACTCCAGCAAGAGGTTAATACAATTTCTACAGCGCTGGAGGAGGAAAATTCTAGATGACAGACTAGAAAGCAGTCAGTTCGTATTAAAACAATTAAGATGGAACATTTCAGCAAAAAATTTAAAATATAAATGGATAAGTTGATGTACTGAAGAGAGCTTCACTCTTCCTAAGTCTCGAGATGAACTGGTGTTAGGCAGAGAACAAAAGTAACACAACTGTTCACTCCGAGGGAGAAAAATGATGTGCTTCTGTATTCTCTGCATACAAAATCAAATACAGTTTGAAGCTGGCCCATAGATTCAATACTTTGGTAAAGACATTGTCCTTTAACTGCATGTTTAAATTTTGCATTGTATTGTAAATATAGCAATGTTATAAATCCCACATTTGTCATCTGGATTGGATATCTCTCTGTGTCTTTGTAAGTACAGTGATATCTGTCTCAATTAAGAAAAAAACAGATCTAACACTTTACTGGCTGGTTTTTGTGTCAACTTGACACAAGCTGAAGTTATCACAGAGAAAGGAGTTCCAGTTGAGAAAATGCCTCCATGAGATCCAGCTGCAAGGCATTTTCTCAATTAGTGATCAAGGGGGGAGGGCCCCTTGTGGGTGGTACTATCTGTGGGCTGGTAGTCTTGGGCTCTATAAAAAAGCAGGCTGAGCAAGCCAGGGGAAGCAAGCAAGCCAGTAAGTTACATCCCTCTATGGCCTCTGCATCAGCTCCTGCTTCCTGACCTGCTTGAGTTCCAGTCCTGACTTCCTTTGGTGATGAACAGCAACCTGGAAGTGTAAGCTCAATAAACCCTTTCCTCCCCAACTTGCTTCTTGGTCATGATGTTTGTGCAGGAATAGAAACCCTGACTAAGACAAACACCATGTAGAATAAAATTAAGCACTTGAAAAGCCTCTTAGCTGACGATCTGCTACAGACCACCTGTGGCTGAGTCCCTTCCTATTGGAGCAGACTGCATGAGTTTAAAATATAATCATGTGAAGAAAAGGACACATGATTCTTAAATTAATCACAAGTGAAATGCAAATAATTCTTATGTTGTTGTTATTGTTTCTATTTAGTATTACTCATTTTTCATTTCAAAATGGAGTCAATGTTTCCAGTTTGAATATGCTACGGTCAAAAGAGGACTATGTCTAATTTATGTTCAAGCACAGGCATGGGTTGGTGGAGGGAAGTAATATGTACCTAACTATCTATCTATCTATTTATTTATTTTCCATTGTTAAACTTTCAGAGGTAAGAGGATTGGTTCACTTTAAAACAAAAAGCTCAAACTTACCGAGCTAAGGAACAGCCTATACATAAATGATTATTCTCAAAGTATACTAAGATATTCTGAAAATGCTTGCAGATTAAAGTTACTTATTGAGTTTTTATGTTCAGTGATCTTATAGGGGTACAGGACTATAAAAGGCAGGAGCACTGTACTTATATTTCAGGGAGTTCTGTTCTGTAACTCCAGAGACAACTAGCCTCTGCTCCAACTTTACACATGAAGCTTATTAAGATATACACTAGGTCTTGTGATATTTTATCTTCTCTAATAAAGTGTCCCATGAATTATAACAAAACAAATACAAATAACTGTGGTTATTTGTGTTATTTGTGGTTATAGTACTTCTCAGGATTTCATTAGTTTGTTTTTTGCTTAGCTTTGTTACTAATCTATACCTGCACCATACTTCTTAGCTTTGATTTTCTGCTTAGTAAAACCTTCAAGTAATTCAATATATGTATATAAGAAATCTTTCATAGGATCTAGACTACTTAAATAGGTGTTGGGGATTGGTTCTAATGCTTTGATTTAATTGGGAGTCTGTGTCCAAATGCTGAAGGTCCTTGTCCCTAATTGGTTTTTGATTGATCAATAAAGATGCCAGCGGCCAATGGTTGGGTAAAGGGAGATGGGCAGGACTTAGATATGTAAGGGCTAGGACAGGGGAGAGAGGAATAGACATGAATAGACTAGGATTGCCATGATGCAGTGGGAGACGGATCAAATTTAGAGCTGCAGGAGATAAAGCCAATGAGCTATGTAAGAATTCGGGTGGGTGGCCACTGGTCACTTCCCATTGGGCCTGGCGTTGCAGGGGAAGTTTTAGGAGTGCCCAGTCTTTGAGGCAGCCAAGGCATTTTAAAATTAAGTAGCGTGCGTGCACACGCGCGCGTGCATGCGCTCGTGTGAGAGTGTATGTGTGTGTCTTCCATTCCCAAACACAAAGAGTTCCTTGGCGGGTGGCAGGAAGTGTGCAGCCTGCCTGGAGCACAAAGTGGTGTAGCTAAAAACTCACTGATACCAGTAGGTTACAAAAAAGAACGTTAGAATATGAACTCAAGTCCTTGCAAGAGAAGCAAGTGCTCTCTCTTAATCATCAAGCCATCTCTCAATCCCTCTGGAATTTATATTTTAAAAGGAATTGTTCAGATCATCCACTACATTGACTCCCATCACATAAATATCAAGTAACCTACAGAAATCCCTAGATAATCTAAAGTATTAACTACTAAGAGATCTCCTTAGGACAGGATGTCCTAGAGATGGAGTAAAATTAGAAGTCATGTATATCCTACAGTATTAATAAGTATCTGTTTTGACTATGTGACATTAGTTTTTGTTTAACTAAAATACAGACTTGTGAATAAAATACAGTGAATGCATCAAAAAGAAACACTATAAAAATTCTCCTTTTAAAACTTAACTAGAGTCTTGCCACCTAGCTCAGTGTTCCCAAGTGGGCTAATGAACAAATTTATTGCTGCATGTCACTAGCTAAGTCCTGGCCACTAATTTGGTCTCATATGACTCAGTTAGCCTGGTATGGAAATAACATTATACAAATGCACGTCATTGTTCATAAAGGATATACATACATATGACCAGTGGAGGCTTAAAATATTTATTAAAATATTGAAAATTATGCTGGAGAGATGGCTCATCTGCTTTTGCAGAGGACTGGAGTTCAATTCCCACAACTCAAATGGGTGGCTCACAAGTTGACAGAGGATGGAATTGTGAGGGTTAGTGTCAACTTTCAACTTAACAAAATCTAGAATCATCTGAAAGATGGGCCTTAGGTATATCTGTGGGTGATTGTCTTGATGAATTAAGGTGGGAAGGCTCATACCACTATGGGTGGCACCATTCTTTAGGCAGAGGCCCCTGGACTGTGTAAGGGAAAGCAAGCTAAAAATGCATGCATGCATTCATTGCTTTTGTCTTCTGATTATGGAGCAGCTGTCTCAAGCCCCTGATGCCTTGACTTCCCTGACATGATAATATGAGCTAAAATAACCCTTCCATCCCTTAAGTAGCTTTTGTCAGAGTATTTATCCTAGCAACAGGAAAAGAAACAAAAATACCATCTTTTAGGGACATATTTTATTCTATTATTGATTATGTCCACTTTGACAACTTAATTTTAATGTGGTGTCTGTCAGACTATACAGTTCAATTCATATTTATTTTATAGGGAGGTACAGTGAATTATGTTAAGATCTTGCTTATTATCAGATTTTGAATTATCAATTGATGTCTACATAGACTCATGATTTCCCATTTATTCAACAGGTTAATTTGTTACTAACATTTGATGCTTGAATTGCCTCAGATCTGATAGTGGGAACCCCTTCACATAGGTGCTGTGCATGTGTATATGCCTCTATAATCCTTGGGGCAATTTCTTACTCCCTAATACAGGGTATTTTAGAGTTTAATTTAGGGCTTTTTTTTTGTCTTAATCTGTAACCAATCATTTCTCCAAAGAGTCCTGATACCTTTTGCTATCTAGAAGCCAAAGTCTATGCCTCTTTGGTATTAAGGTGTGGCTGCTCCCAGGTTCTTTCAATATACAAAGTCACAGCATATATGTGTATGTACACAGATACATGTATTTATTTCAATAGCTGTTTCTATCTTTGTCTATCATGGAAAACCAATAGCGTGTTTCCAAATCCCATCCCTTCCCCCTCTGTCTTTCTCCTTTGGCTTGTTCTACTTCTAAGTTGTATGTGTAGATCCCTTTCCTGACCATGGTTAATATTTATCACTTTGAATATATTTGCTTATTTGAACCTCTTTCCCACTTTTATGTATCCCCCTCCCCTCTTTGGTGCTCTGTTCCCATGCAGATAACTTCTTCACCCTAATCTGACAAGCCTATACAATCTGAATTTCATGCCTACCATACTGGCATCTCTCTCATCCAGGTCAAAGTCTAACATCCCATTTGCTATGCCCAACCCCCGCTCTGTTGACCCTGTGTAGGCTCCTGAGCTCCACACTATCTTCATGTACTCTTTGCATCCTGGTTAAGTTCTGATATCCTTAGGATACCTGTCTATCCCAGGAAGGATGTTCTTTCCTTCTTGTTCTGAGTCCTGTGTCAAGCTAGATCTCTGAATGGAAGCTCTCTGCTCTTGGCTGTGGCTCAGGTCTCTCCTCTAGGCAACTCGACTTTCTTAACCATACTCTAGATTAGACAGTGTGCTCGGGTTCACTGTTTTCCTGCTTCCTTTGTTTCTAGCATGAAGCCAGCTCCATCTCACCTAATAATAAAAGGACTGAGCAGAAAATGAGTAATTTCATGTATGAATTTAAAATAGAATTAATATAAGGTATAAATCCACTCTCAATTTGTAAAAATAGTTACATGATGTCTACTGGGCTATGCCCTCTACTCTAAGCATGTGATATCTCAGAATGTCAGAGGTTCGTGTGCTTGGGAAAATGTTCCACTCTCAAAGTGCAAAGATAGAGGTAGGAAATTAACCTTAACCTTGTTAAGATAAAATTCTTTTAAATAAATCATTTGTTTATTATTATTTTATACACATTGATGTTTCACCTGCATGTACGTGTATGCATGGTCAAGTATGAAAATAAAATTATTTTAGATTTTTGTTACAAGCTATAAATAGAAACAATAACATAACATTTATAGCAGTCACATAAAATAAGCCAGGGCACTGCAGACTACTTACTTTATCCACACAGTCATCAAAAAAGGCCAAGCTTGCATCTTTATCGCTGACAAAAGAACATTCCTCAATGAAGCGAATAAACATTTGTGTTTTGGTCATCATGTTATAGAATTTTTGATGTGATCTGTCCCGGCTTCTTAAGAAAGCTATTCAGTATAAATAGATAATGTGAGAATCGATTCAGTAAATTTTTTGCTAAAAGAAACTTGATCAACAATATCATCTATATTCTCATTTTGTTCACTATTTTACTGAAAAACAAAACAAAACAAAACGTAAGTTCTTTGATAAATGGAGAAGACATAGGAAATGCAATAGAAAAGGGACACAGAGACAGTGCAAGCTTTCACCCAGAGTTATGTCACTGCCTTGATAATTATACATAAACTAGTATATCTAAGTCTCTGAAACTGCTGCTTGTGCACAGTTTGTTTTGTGTTGTGTGCATCCTTTCTCTGACCCTGGTTCTCTCTCGCTCTGCACTTATCCTATTTAAGGTTGTAACTGCTGCTCATTCTATTACCTTCTAATTGCTCATCTTCTTGACTACACGCTCTATGAGAGAGTACCTCTGTTGCTTACTGATATATTCCAAATGTTCAACATTACATGGCATTGAGCACACACTTACTAGATTAGTTTCTTTTTCAAATATTCAATACAAGAGAAATTAAATATGTAACATGATACCAATTAACTGTACTGTGGGCTTCCCAACTTCCCCTTTTCCCCTTGTAGTATAGACAGGAGATGGTATTTGTCAGGCAGACTGCAATAAAGCAAACGAGGCTGTTCAAGCCTGGAGGTGACCATCCCAGGGGTTCCTGGCAGCCCTGAAAACAGACACTGTCTATACCTCAACACAAATGTGACTCAACAAAGTGAAATTAATGTGCTTGAGAGGTTCTGTAGTTCTCAGGCAGAACTGTTCTTAGGATTCCGGTTAATGAAGAACTTGCCCTACAGAGCTGGCCCTCACATAGCCCTCAGAGCAGGTGTGTGCTTTGCTAAATATGAACTATTAATTCAGAGAACAAATGATTTGTTACAAGATTAAGCTTAACAACATGAAAGCTATAACATTATATGATCACTTACCTTGAAGGGCAAAAAGAGAGGTTGCATCTGTTGCTGTCTCAGACGGGGCTTGTGTGATTGGCCGTAAGTATGATCTATAACCTTTTAAAATAGAGGCCATGAAAAATAAGAATGCCTCCTGAATTTCCAGATCTATCATGTGCAACCTCTTCCCGGAATTAAAATCATAATCATTCATTGCTAAGTCCATTAGTCCATCATCTCTTGGTCTCTGCTGCACTGTGAAGAAATACAGGGTGTGAAATTTTGCCTATGAAAAATAAGGTTCACGCTAGTTTTGATGCCAAGTGACTCTCTTTTCAAAATTGTTCGTATACCCACAACCCTCCCATTTACGTCACTTCAAAGTGTGCAAACCCCAAGGAAAACTTCTCTATCACTTTGAGGTTCTGTTGCGCATATTTTATCAAACTTACACCTAAAATTATTCCTGAAAATCTATCGTCAGAGTGAGTTCATGCTTTAACATAACTACTTATGTACATGTGAGTATGTATGTATACACACACAATGATAAACAAAGTTCCTAACAACCACATTCTATGGAAACATAGAATACACAATCATTTTGACTCTTTTCTTCATAAAATCCAAGTCCTTGTGGGATAAAAACAGAAGGATTAAAAAAAGCAAAAAGCCTCCTCCTGGACAACTCAATGATCAAGCCAACAGGTGGTAAGGAGCAGTTTATATCAGAGAAGCCTGGCTGAGTCACTTCTATCCCTTCCAGTAAGGTGGATGAGAAGTCCAGTAACCACTGGTGGAAGCTACCCTCCACAGCAGGAGCACACTGATGATGGGGGGGGGGGGGGGAAGCATCACCACTGAAGCACTCCTGCCAGTGACGCACAGCCTGATTTTACAAGAGGACTCTTAGACAAAAAACTACACCAGGGACCATTTGACAATGTAAGTAGAATTTTTACAAAGATTTATTTATTTTACTATGTGTATATTTTGCCTGTATGCCTGTATGTGCATCAGGTCTGTTGGATCTCCCAGAACTGAGATTATAGATGATTGTGAGCCATCATATAGATGCTGGGAGTCAAATCTGGGTCCTCTGAATGAGCAGTTTTATGAAAGTAATTTTAAAAAAACTGTTATAGAGGAGATAGAAAAGATTTGAAACTACCTGCCTCTGATTTGGAACCAGATTCTCTTGCTATAAAGAAATTTATTTACAAAACAGGCAAACTCGGGATGAGGAAGGCTTGTCAGGTGGAGTGTTTATTGTGCACACATGAAGGCATGTATTTAGATCCCTAGCCCACATAAAAGCCAGGGATAGCCACATGCATCTGCAACCCCAGGGCTGAAGGAAGAGGGAAACACACAGGAAGATCTCAGGGTTTCGGTGGCTAGCCAGGCTCCAGGCACTGAGAGATCTTATTTCAAAAAGTAAGGTGAAAACAATAGAGGAAGACCTCCACATGTGACCAGGTGAGTGCATTTATATCCACACTGAAAAAAAACAAACAAAAACAAAACAGTAACCCTTGATTGTGGTCCGCAGATTAGGGTGCTCAAGGTTAATTCCCTGAGTTCCATAACTTTGTTGTAGTGATGTTAAAGAATGCCCCGTGGATAAGAAACACATTCCATTTAGATACAATAGGACACCTACTCTCAAAGAGTCAAGACAGAAGTTCCTAAATTCTTCACAACTTAAAGACCCTTTAAGATATAAGGAACAGTTAATTATCTAAACTACCAGTATTCCTCAAGCATCTGTAGCTTTAAGAGTAGTTCATAACACCAGGGAGGAGGCTAGGTGGGTGAAAGGCCTTAGAATGCAAATCTGATAACCTGAGTTTGGATTTCTAGAACACACATAGAAAGCCAGATGTAGTAGCCTGCATCAGTAATCCCAGTGCTCCTGCAGTGGGAGGCAGAAAAGGAGAATCACCCAGAAACTCATGGCCCACTCAGCCTGGAGTATGCAAGGGCAGCAGCAAGCAAGAAGAGACCCTGCCTCCAACAGGGTGGAAAGTAAGGGCTAATTACTGAGAGTTGTCTTTTCACCTCCGCACCCAGGGCCAGAGCACACACAGACACCTCATCTACACACCATCCATAAACATACATATATACAAGACTTAAAGGGTAAGTTGGAGAATAATCAAGGGAAACACATGACTCCTGTCTTTGCCCTCCATGTGCATATGGACACACATGGACAGATACACAAACACACACACACACACACACACACACACACACACACACATACACTTTTTAAAAATCAGAAATCTTGTCCTTGGTATCCATGGCTGTATCTTTTGCATTCTGTCCTTCACTAGAGTTGGACAGACTACTCAACTGAGTTATTATATTGGCTACAATGGCTGCTGGATTCTGCAGCTCTCCACAGGAATAGGAGCACTTCTAGAAAGCAAACTAGGGAACAAAAATATGTAAACAACTGACCTAATCCACAAGATTAAAGCTTGCTGTTTAATGTCATTCAAAAAATATACTCCAATACTTTTGAGCTACTATGGAATTGGCTAGTTGCTTCTAAACTTTATTAACACTGTCTTTTACATTCTATTTCAAGCTATATTAATATCTTGAACCTTCACAGGTGTAGGCTATTTCCTATGTCTGCATTTCATAATAACCACCTGAGAACTGTATATACTGCCACATCACCATTGGCCATATTTTATAAAGTAAGTATTAAACCTTAGACACCGAATGGACCATTGTTACAATACTGAGAGAAGTCAAGAAATAGAAGCTTAATTTTTATCAGAAATTCTGGACCACTATCAAGATAAGCTCTTACATAAGCTTTTTCCCTAAAACATTTCATATCCTAAAATCCATTTTCATTTTGGCTTTAGCAAATGGCAGATGGTTCCAAGACTGGCATTAGTGAAGAGGTTAAGACCTGACTCTTCTTTCACTGACTACAGCATTTTCTAATATTCTTTAAATCATCCATCTTAGATGTCTAAAGCTTTCTGTTTTATATATGAAGAAAATATACACCAGTGGCAATCCTTATTTCTTCATGTTATTTCAGTAAAGGCAAAATTCAAGAAAACGACCACTTTAGTGTCCTTTTGAATTTTACTATCTTAAGGTGGTCTTATAAAAATCTGTAAGTTGTAAAGTACTTATTTATAAATTACTTATTTGGCTTCTAAAATACTTTGCTTTAATGTTTATTTGCCTTAAAAATGTAAACACTTCCCCCCTCCCTTCCTTCTTTTCATTTTTGTTTTTTGAGACAGTCTCACTGTGCAGCTCTGGCTGGAACTTACTATGTAAACCAGGTTGGCCTGGAACTCAGAGATCTGACCCTGCCTCCAAGTGCTAAGATGAAAGTTGTGCACCACCAAGCCTGGCCATAAACACATTTTTATATCTGAATCAACTGACTTGACAGGGTCTTGTTGTATAGTCCTGACGAGCCTGGAACTTGTGTACAGAGGCTGGTCTTGATCTTGCAACAACCTAGTTGCCTCTGCCTCAGAGTGCTGCTGGGGTTACAGCTTCTGTCAACCATGCCAGACTATAATAGCCTTTTTTTTTGGATGGGGTCTTACCAGTAGCTTTGCTGGCCTGGAACTTATTATGTAGTTTCAAGGCTGGCTTGACATTTTGGTGATTATCCTGCCTCAGTTTCCCAAGTGCTGTGGTCACATGTGTGAGTTACCGCTTTCTTTACCAGAATAAGCATCAGCTCCAGTATCATACTCCCTTAGCAGCATAGTTACACAAACTAGCATTTAGTCAGAGCAGACGGCCCTGTGCAAGGATGACATGCAAACATTTTCTATTTTCCTTATTTCCTACATTTCCTTAGCTAAAGAAGAAAAATAATTCAGACAAAGTCAGTCATTTTCTCAGAATAAGTTATAGCTTTTAATTAAGCTATCCACTTACATTTTGCCAACTGCTGGTGCAAATTATTCAGTGTATTCATCAGATTTTTACATGGCTTCTTCGGAAGAATCTTCCAGGCTACGTTCTTTTTGTCACCAGTTCTGAGATTAAAAGGCAACAACAACACATTTGCTATGTGGACCTCTGGAGGGTATATCCCTGTCACATTTACACATGAAGGACAAACAGCTATCAAACAAAAAATGGAGCACATTCTGAATAGTCAGGTTACTGAAGAAAATCTGACAGAGGCAGATTGGGATAGTGATGACATGAACTTAATTTGCATGAAGGTGTAATCCTCTACTAAATATACTTCAGCATTTACTGTGATGTCCTCCACACAGAGTCTAGGACAGTTTGCTGGATCACTGTAATAACTGAAATCTTGATGAGGCGAGCATGCCCTTTGCTTTCATGTGCAAAGGCTTAGACTCCTAAACAGCAGGAAAATCTAACTGTAGCAGTTCTTCCTAAGAGGAGAAAAGGTATTACTGAATTTCAATGAATCTAGAAATAACAGACTTTATTAAAACACCTCGCTACATGCTTAGTTTCTTAGTTTCCAAAGTGTAAATAAAAATCATTCTGGGGTTTGCTTCTAAAATATTAAATTTCTTGAGCAAAGTATAATATTACAAACCATTTTATAACTTTAAAGATGTTACCTGCTTATAAACTAGTACCTCTGTCTAGAGGAGCAGCCGATAATCTCCTTTTTATAACCACTGTAAGACAGGCGGTTTCTACCGATGGGCCAGTAGGTATAATGTACCATAAAGCTTTTGAACTGAACTATAGTTTTTCTTTAGTCTACTTCTTATTTATTTAGTACTTTTTCATTTAAAAAGTAATGAATACTCACTTGGAATGTTGAAAAATAAAGAGAAAAAGGGAAGGCAAGCAAACTCATTATATTCTATGCGCCACAGGACAATTCAGTACAAGTGGGTAGTAGAACTTCCCGAGGGTTTTATTTCTAAATGTTCCCCAAACTCCTCATAGAACAAATACCATTTTGAAAAACAAGCAAAACTAGTAGACAAGAAAACCTGATCTTATAAAAATTAATGATCTTATAATTTATCCTCTTTTCCAACAAATGAGAATAGAAATAAAAGCGGAGCAGGATAAAACTGAAGATGTCTATGTGAGAGAATTAATAGTGTGACTAAGAGCGTGGTACGGGAGACTACACTATAGAAACTTTTTACATCACTATCTTGATAAAACACGGCCGAATAGCATCCCTACCTCTCCCCACACCTGTCTTAGGTTAGAGTTGCAGGAACAGAGAAAGGAGAACATTTATTTGGTTTGCATTTTTGTTCCCATTCTATAGAAGCAGACATTCAAGATACGTTTTTTGGCATAAATGGATACAAAAATATCGCACTGTTATTTACTCATGTATTTCCTCCTCTTGCCCTGGATATTGTTTCTGTGAAATGTGGCCAGGTAGGAGAGCTTTACCTAGCTTTCCCGAGTTTTTAATCTCCGATAGCCTTCTAGATTTTTGTTCATGGTGTCTCCATTTATAAGATTACTATCTGTTACAGCTACCTCATCATTAGTGGCAGAAGTCTGAGTGTCACAGTGAGAGATCAACAAAGTCTAAACCTCGCTTTCTTATGTGTCAAGAAGAATTATGAAATTTCGCATAAAGAACACAGACTAAAATGGGGTTACTAGGCTATACATGAGACCTTATGCATATTACATTTTATAAATATTAATTTGTTTCCCCCTTCTTCAGAAATTTCTTGAAATTCAGAACTTAATCTGTATTGTATGTACCCAGGGTAGAAAAAGAAAACTAAAAATCCTATATTGGGAATTTGTTTTTCTTTCAAATTTCAAGTTGGAGTTTGAGAACTCTGGATGAATGAAAGCAGAGAACTTCGGTGCACTTGTAGTCCAGGGCTTGGATGGCTGATAGCAAAGAAGGAGGCAAGTGCAAACAACTCCTGTCATTTTTGATTCTTTAATTTGTTAGTGATCAAAGTAGAAAGAAAGTACCAAATATTATTAGGTATTAGTGAGACAGGGCTCACTAAGTAGCCCTGGCTCTCCTCAGACTCACTGCATAGACCAGGCTGTGCTTGAATTCACAGAGATATGCTTGCCTCTGCATTCTGTGTGCTGAGATTAAAGGAATGTGCAACCATGCCCAGCTAAGACGAGGTTAATTTAATAAATTAAGAGAGAGTGTGAGAGAGGGAAAACTTTGTCTATCATAATAAACATGGTGTGCACTCACTAGTAGCACTTATTTCGTCTTTACAAACCACTGAGAGATGGCTCAGTGGTTAAAAGCACTGACTACTCTTTCAGAGGTCCTGAGTTCGATTCCCAGAAACCACATGGTGGCTCACAACCATCTGTAATGGGAACTGATGCCCTCTTTTTGTATGTCTGAAAAGAGCAACAGTGTACTGATATACATAAATAAGTAAATCTTTAAAAAATCACTGTCTCATCTAACATTTGTGAAATGAGAAAGCAAAGTACTAGTTTACTATTTCAAAGAATGAAACATTCCTAATAAAGAACACAGTGTTGCTCATTAAAAAATCTTTGGTTTCCCTTCCAAGTGGATTGGAAGCTGTCTCAGACTGTTCCCTGCCATTGGATCCCCTTCCCCCTCCCCGGACTGCCTGGTTAGGCCTCAGTGGGAGAGGGTGCACCTAGTCCTGCTGGAACGAGACCCCCCAGGGGCTCCCTTCCTTTGAGAAAAAGGGGAGAGGGCAATGGGGAAGGGATCTGTAAAGGCAGGAGTGAGAAGAGAGGAGGGAAGAGGGCTGTGATTGGGATATAAAGTGAATAAAAGAAAATAAATTATTGGAAAAAATTCTTTGCTTTGAGTAATTCCATATTAAAATGGTCTTTACATATAAAATATGTCCCATATTTTATTGGTTAATCTTTTTTTTAACGAATAAAAGCTTTTTGACAATACATATACTTCCAAACAAAATATCTTTTTTCCCCCAATTTTTCTAATGGTTCAAGCAACTGAGGTTTTGATATATGACAAAGGTGGAGAGTCAATCTAAAATTCTGGAATTAAATGGATAGACTTTATGCTGTACTGCTCTACTTAAAACACAGAAGGACTAGGAGGGTCCCATAGTGACAGAGCACATGGTTAGCCTGCATGAGCTCTGGTTCAGTCCCCAGTACCAGGAAGTAAACAGAGGAAACCTATTCTATATCTCCTTATTAAGTGCAAAACTAAACTAGCTTTTGGGATTTTCAGACGGACTAAATGGGGGTCATTTTAGCTCGATCCTGTGGGCGCCACGTTGTTGTAGTCATTTCTTCCTTCTGTACTGGCTGATGGGAAACTAATCTGAAAATTGGATTCAAAGAAATAAGGAAACGTTTTTTAAAAGCTACAATCCCAGAATGTGAAAAGGGGAAATTACGTATAAATTTATAGATTATTTTAAGATTAAGACATGCTAATTTTCCTATGATGTAGTAGTATTCTGAGAGTGTTATACTATAAATAAGATTAAAGTGTTAGTACAGGAGTAGATTTTTAACTCAACTGTGATTCTTCCATACTCATTTGGCAAAAAAAAGAGAAAGTTTTAAAAAAAATTATTGTGGTACCTGGCACTATTTTTCATTAGCTTCTCAATCATCATCTGAAAAGATATTTTATATGTAAGTGTGCAATTTTACATGCAGTCTCCATAGTGGCCAGAAGAGGGCATCAGATACCTTGGAAATGGAGTTGTGAACAGTTGTTAGCAGCTATGTGAGTGCTGGGGACTGAATCCATGTTCTCTGCAAGATCACTTGAACCACTGAGCCATCTCTCCAACCCCAACTCTATCTGCCTTGATTTCCCTTGTGCTAAATTTTTAAGTAAGCATAATGTTATTTCTTAACTATTTAAGGCCTGAGATTTAAAAAAGTGTATTTTCTTCCAACACAACTATCTCTAACATCCTAAATATTCTACTGAAGCACAGCAAGAGCTGACAAGGAGATGGTAAATTCCAAATACAAAAAAAATAAATATAACTCAAAAGTCCACTAGTCAGCAATTATAAACTGCAAATTCACATACAGAGACAATGAAGTTATGGAGTCTTAGTTGTAAGGTCTCAAGTGTACTTACTGAGAAATGGTGTTGGTATCTAAGTCGACACAACTGACATCTGGTGGAGGGTCATAAAGATCAAAGTATCTTGAATCAATGCCTACTATGAATGGACATGGTGCACTGAGGACATCTGCGAGAGCCAATGGGCAGAGAGGAACATATGGGCAGGGCCAGTGGAAAGGGAAAATCATCTTGGATAAACAAGAGATGGAAGAATATTAAGCATTTTGATATTGAAGCATAAGTTATCAGCACATACACAAAATTATATTTTAGATTATTACCTAAAGTTTAATGTTTGATAATGAGTTAAATAATTATAACCAAAATTAAGAATCTGGAAATTAAAACTGCTTCAACAATGTATAAATCCATTACTTTCTGAAATGTAGACAAGCATTAAAATGACTTTCAATTACATGAATAAATTAAGTGTAAGCTGAACTGACTTGACTGCCTGTAAGAAGTGGTACTCACAGACACTAAAGCTTCTGTCACACTGGTGAGCACGGAGGGCCGTAGGGAATGGATGAGGATCTTATGCTCTGTTACAGCAAACACCAGCAGTGTCACAGCGTTCTCAGGGCCAAGATTCTGGAGTAGTGTAGAAAACTTTCCGCCACTGTCAGTCCAAGCAAAAATACACAGTAAAAAACCAAACCAAAACAAAAAAACAACAATTTAAACTCCTAATTATCTAAGAGAGCAGGGCTGTGCATATTTAACTTTAAACGTAATTGCTGCTCTTGGGCAGGGAAGACAATATCACAAGCAGTATGAAAGAATACGATTCTATGAGCTTTTAAGGTCATGTACTTTTCAGCACTGCATTCAGTATGGAAAATGACAAGTCTTCTGCCTGTCCTGCTCATTTTCATATTTCTTTTGTTGTTACTGGGACAGGGTCTTGCTACGTAGCCCAGGTTGTTTTCCAATTGTCAATCTTTTTGTCTTGGCCTGCTAAGTGCTGAGCTTACTGGTATTCACTAACACACACCTGCATATTTGCTTCATTTTATGTAAAAAGATCTGCTGTATACATAATGTCCTCTCAAAAGAATTTAATTAATTAAAAGAATGTTTGGTTAGAAGCTAATTCTTTAATGAAAGGGACTTTGGTTTGTTTCTTTTGAGTAAGGGTGTCACTACATAGTCTTGAGTGTCCTGGGGCTCACTATGTAGACCAGACTGGGTTTGAACTTATAGAGACCTTTCTACTCCATCCTCCCAAGTCCTGAGACATTTAAAGGTGTGCACCACCATGCCTGGCTTTAATGAAAGGTTTTTAATTACAGTACTCCTTATCACAAAATCTTGCTTTTTCAGGCCTGCCTCCCTTTAAGGAAATACAAATATTTAAGTTTGGATTTATGAATATAAATCCACTATTTCACCATATTCCACAATACTTCACTATTATAATGCTAATAGCATTAGGAAATCAAGAGCTATGAAATGGTGAGTTACATCTACAAAGCAAATTAATAAAACAATAAACTTAGATGTTCTAGATAGTAAAAAATATGGACTAACCAAGTAATCTAGTAACCGATGAACATTTTACCTGTATAGTGGCAAACAACTGGTTTCACTGGGTTAATTTTTTTTATGATGAAACAAAACTAATAATAAGGTTTTTGGAAAAGATGAAAACATGTTTACAAAAAACTTGCATGCGTTCAAAACAAAGCTATTCACACAATAGCCAAAATATAGAAGCTTCCTATGAGATAAACAGATAAACAGAATGTAGTATATTCATACAATGAAACACTAGGTGGAGGAAAAGGACTGCAGCAGTGGTGTATGCCACACATGAATGAACCTATAAACGTGTAAAAGATTAAATACAGTATCACTTAATTTACATAAAACATACGAGAGACAAATCTGTAGAACAGTAAAGAAGATCAACAGCTCTGTGTGTGTGTGTCGTGCACGCGTGCGCGCACATGTGCATGTATGTGTCTGCACACTCCTGTGTGTCTGTGTTTGAGCATATATATATATGTAGGAACAGACAGAATCAAGGTTAGCAGCAAAGAACACATGGCTGGTTTTATAGAATAAGTAATGTAGCCTAAACTTTGTTACAATAATAGCTGCAGAATTCTGTGAATAAAATCACTGATGTGTAACTTCTATCTCAATGCTGTTCCCTGCATAGAGTCCTTTTGCTCATTTAGAATCATTTGTACTCAGTGTGTCCTGCTTATTTTCAGGTCAGATAAGAGCTTGGAAAACACTCATCACTCTGGGCTAAAGGCTAATGATGAAATCATCTGTAATTCTTACAAAATGAATGTCAAAGATGGCAGCTGGTCTCCCTAAGGTATGTACAATATAATAGTTTAATTATACCATAACTATTTCTGACAGAAAAATTACATAGCTAATTAAATTTCAAGAAATGATACCATAGGGAAGGCATACTTTGTAACTTCTCTGAACTTTTAGAATGGTGAACTATGTACTGTTTAATAAGTATTTATTTTGGATTAAATTTAAAATGTATTGTGAGCCAGGCAATGGTGACACACAACTTTAATCTCAGCACTTGGGACGTAGATATAGGTGGATCTCTGAGTTTGAGGCCAGCCTGGTTTACAGAGCAAGTTCCAGGACAGCCAGGGCTACACAGAGAAACACTGTCTCGAAAAAGAAAATGAATTTGTATATATTTTAGAGGACAATTAGAGCTATAAATGAACGACCTTCATAATCTATTATCACATAGTAAGTATGCGATAACAAGGATACACAGACATACCAAACACTATTGTAAAAGCTTGCTTTCTTCTAAAAAACTAACCCTAATATTAAGAAAAAAGAACCTACTAAGAAAGAGTTAAATGAAAAGTGCTTCCATTAACATTTGAAATTTTAGCTAGGAAAGACAATATACATTACTTTAGTTCACACTAGACTTAGAGAAATGAGTAGGGCTGGAGAGATGGCTGAGTGGCTAAGAATGCCCATTGCTCTTCCAGAGGATCTGAGTTCAGTTCCTAAACCCATGTTGGGAAGTCACAACCTGTAACTCACTTCCAAGAAACCCAACACCTTCTTCTAGACTCTGTTGGCAGATGCATGGATGTGGGAATGTGTACACTTAGATGTAAAGAAAGAAATAGAACTGAAGCTTTACTTGCCTTAATGGAAGAGGTGAAGAAACAGGCTGACTGAGAATCAAATTATCATGTGGGGATAACTGGAAGATTTAAAACAGAGCAAATATAAAAATGAAGTCTGACACACCACATGCTCATAATAGACATGGCCTAATGAGGCTACCCATGAAGTTTCCCAGATCACCAGCCTAAGAGCAGTTAATACTGTTTGGATTCTCTAAAGTATGTCCTGACCTCTGGCTCCTTCTAACTTCTTACTCTGAATCCTATCTCTATGTCTTCAACGTTTTCCCAATTCTATTTTAATAAATTTATGTTAACGGATTAAATTTACTCAATACCATATATTTAGGGTCAGTAAACTTATCTGGCCTGTAACAAATCCATGGGCTCTCTGCTTTGTAAGCAGTCTTAATGGAATATAGCCATGAGATTTTTCCCCCACACCCTCTAGCTGATTTTGTGCTGTAACAGCAGAGCAGAGCCCTGCAACAGAGACTGGATAACAAAGATTAATATTTAGATAAGATCTATACAGGGAACATGTGCCAGCTTCTACTATAAAACAATTCCATATCTGTGTGTGCTATATAGCACTCTGGTGCTCAGTGTCATGAAGTAGTGAACAGCTGTGCAGACCAACTGTCAATGCCACCAGAAGACATGCTCTAGAAATTTATCTGTATCATATAATAATGCAACTGATTTCATTTGTGTTTTCATATAACTATCTGCTAAGTGACTTCTAATAATAATAATTCCACCTTCAGAGCTGTGGTAACCAGCAACACACATGATGTCAACACATGAAAATATTTCCTTTGTATGAATTATTTCATACATTAAATAAACAGGCAATTTAAATTATCAAGACCTCAAACAAGATATAAGCAAAAGAGCAGAGATGTATTCAACTGTAAAAACATTTAAACATAGCCATTTAAACTTCCCTAAGGCACAGGCATTTCCTCCCTCCTGCAATATATAAGCATACAACTATTTCTGATAACTATTCTAATACATTTAACCAACTATATGATCGTCAAAGGTACAGACTTTCAAATATTCAGAAACAATGTGTGTGTGGGGGTCATAACCTGCATACTTTTTTTCTTGAGACAGACCCACTATGTAGATATGGCTGGCCTAGAAGTGACGATGTAGTCCAGGCTGAAATCAAACTCTCAACCCTCCTGCCTCTACCTCCCAAGTGTTGGGATTACAAGTGTGCACAAAAAGTCCTCTTTTGTGGATGGAGTTAATAAAATATTAGAGCCTGGATTCCAACATGAACTAACATCTGGTTTTCTCCAGAGCTCATTTTACTTTTACCTACATTAAAGTTGTTATTCTTATGTTACACGCTGATGGAACTTTTAGTGATTCATATGGCCTTCATATGAAAAGAACCTTACCTGAACTAAAATCCGTGGCCTCTGAGGAGATGGAAAGGGAACTTTATGCATAAAATGAGAAATATGCCTTAAAAACAAAAACAGAAACTCAATTGATTCCAAAATTAATACCATTTGCTACGTGGTTAACATGCCATCACAAATTCAAGCTCCTTAAGACCCTGTGCACTTAAACTCCAAAGCCCCTTGTGGAAACAAAGTTACACAAAACGTTGTTTGAATCATTGAGTTGCCTCTGATTAAACTGAGTAACTTTATGTTAATAGCTGATTATATACAACAGTATGTTATTTAGTGTCTTAAAACCATGTTTTCTTCTCCCTAAGCAGGTAATAATCAACATTACTAAAGAAACTAATTCTTATATTTGCAATATATTTTTAATTAATCCCTCATATTTTATG
Organism: Rhynchomys soricoides; assembly: GCA_019843965.1. Taxonomy (NCBI): domain Eukaryota; kingdom Metazoa; phylum Chordata; class Mammalia; order Rodentia; family Muridae; genus Rhynchomys; species Rhynchomys soricoides. The sequence continues at coordinate 11,740,466 of JADRCH010000036.1, forward strand.
ACATAACCATCTGAGGTGCTAAAAATTAAATGCTTGTAAACGATGAATAAGCTGAGCGAGGTGGTGCATGCCTGTACTTCCACCTACTTGGGAGACTGCAGATCACTTGCATTCAGGAGTTCAAGGCAGCCTGGGCAACAGAGGAGGACTTCCCATCCCCAATAATCCTTCCATTAAACAATGGGTAAAAAATCCACATCAACGAGATTGGTTTTTTGTGTTGTTTTGTTTTGCTTTGCTTTTTATTTTGTTTGTGGTGAAAAGGATCAAATCCAAAACTCTGCACACACTAGCAAGTTCTTTCACTGAACTACATCCTTTGGCCTTAGGGATATGATGTTGGTATATGGCCTTGAACTTGTAATCCTCTGCCTCTGCCTCTGCCTCTGCCTCTGAGCACCAAGATTATAGTCATTCACCAACCAATAAGTTTTATTTTGAATATTATAAAAGGAAAAAAACCATAAAAAATCTTTTATTCTCTTTGGGAATAAGCTGTTTCTCTTCTATTGTTTTTCTTCTCAACATTATTTAAAGATTATCTTATTTTTAGAAGTGAGATAATTACAAACAAATGGAGAACTGGACAAATCATTTATTGATTCTGTGTTGTAACTATGTACTGTACAGACTCTGTAAAAAGCTACTTGTCTCTACTATTACTTAAAATCTGGAAGGAAAATAAGGACTAGAGGAATGAGTACCGTAGGACACACACCTGCTTGATTATCTGAAGCAGGCAGGAAACCAGGACTTTTGTATGATACATGAAATTCTAAAGGTGTCCAAGACCCATTCAGGGAGGATGAGCAAGGTCAAAACTCTTTATGGTAATTGAGAGACTCTATTTGCCTTTCTCACACAGTTGGCAATGGCAATGATAGTGCCAAAGCACTGTGAATGAAACTGCTACCACCATATGAGAATCAAGGCAGGGGTAAACCGGGAATATTTTACTGTTTTACTACTACAGACTAAAAGAAATGCCAATTTCATTTAAGAATGTCTCTGATTGGGGCTGGAGAGATTTTTCTTGCAGAAAACTCAGTTTAATTCCCAACACCCATATGGTGATTTATAACCATCTATAACTTTAGTTCCAGGAGATCTGGAACCCTCTTCTGACCTCCAAGGGCACCAGGTATACATGTGGTCCACAGACATAAACACAGGCAAAACAATCACACATATAAAATAAAAATAATAAATCTTGAAGAAAAAAATGTCTGAATTAATGTTATTTGAGGTAGTAAACATCTGCCCTGTATCTTAATTCTGGAGTATACATTTAGAATATTCGGTTATAAAGGATAAGTACCCACAAAGCATAACTACTGCAGACAAGGCATGGTCGCCATCTTGATTTTGCAAAAGCACTTACAGGACTGTTGAGTGAATTGGTTGGGGTTCCCCCTGCCCCAGAATGCCATTTTTGTTTGGGCAAATTAAGCTTATCCAGTTAGTTATTTAACAGATATTTTCCACATAGAATTGACAAAGTGCTATTACTTCAGGGAAAACAACTAGAAATACTTGTTAATAATTAAATTCAAATTTTCAAGTGAAAAGTAAGAATTTGTTACCATGAACCCAAAAACTTCCTAATATTCAAAAACTTTTCTGAAAACTGGAAATGTAGCTAGAAGGGAGAACACTTGTAGAGCCTAGTTTGATCCCTAGCACCACAGTCACAGTGAACTTTATAAAAAACAAAACAAAAAATACCTTTTTGTTTGTTTGTTTTATTTTGCACTAGCAAGTAAAGGTGCTTGATGTCAAGCCTAACAACCTGAGTTCAATCCCCAGGATCCACATACAGGAAGAGGAGAACTGATTCCTGCAAGTTGTCCACTAACCTCCACCTGTGCACCATGGCAAGGACATGCCAACATGCATGCGCACGCACACGCACCCACACACTACAACTGCTGAAACTCTTCTGATGCTATAGATAGTGATATCAACAAGTGATTTTCTTATATTGAGAAGACATTTGACTACATTCCAATGATGTGATAACCTCAATGAACCATTGCTGTGCAAATGACCAATACACAATGCTATAAGATGCATGCACAAGTTAATGTTCAGTCAAGACTGAAAGAGACCTTCAGATTTTAATAGAGCACAGAAGGAAACTTTATTGCTTAGGTTTCATATTTTGCATTACTAATAAGTTAAAAGAAACTACCACTTGCCAAGCTTTGGGATAATGCCAAAAAATAATATCCACAATCCTAGAATGCCTTCTTAAGTGCCCCTCCTTTTTCTATTTATATTATCTGCGTGGGGTCTGATTCTTTTCACATACCTCAACCAAGACAATAACTGCAACTGACTGTATTTAGAATCAAGAAAGAACTCAGCTGGGCTCAATTAGTCAAGGCATTAGAGGCTTCCCAACAGAGGGGAGACCACCTCCAATAGATAGGAACAGCCTCCAGTTGAGGGATGGGGCCACCCACCCATCTCAAAATTTTAACCCCCAATTGTTCCTGTCCAAAGGAAAGACTGGAACATAAAATGGAGCGGAGACTGAAGGAAAGGTCATCCAGAGACTGCCCCACCTAGGGATCCAACCCATCTACAGAAACCAAACCCCAACACTATTGCTGATGCCAAGAAGCACTTACTGACAGGAGCCTGGTATGGCTGTCCCCTTAGAAGTTCTGTCAGCACCTGACTAATACAGATGCGGATGCTCACAGCCAACCATCGGACTGAGCCCAGGGACCCCCGCCCCCTCCCAATGGAAGAGGAGAAGGACTGAAGGAGCTGGAGGGGATTGCAACCCCATAGAAGAACAAAAATATCAAGCAACCTCACCACCCAGAGCTCCCAGGGACTAAACCACCAACCAAAGAGTATACATAGAGGGATCCATGGCTCTCTCTACATATGTAGCAGAGGATGGCCTTATCTGGCATCAATGGGAGGGGAGGCCCTTGGTCCTGTCGAGGCTTGATGCCCCAGTGTAGGAGGATGCTAGAGTGGTGAGGCGGGAGTGGGTGATTGGGTGGAGGAGCACCCTCATAGAGGCAAAGGGGACGGGGGATGGGATGGGCAGTTTGTGAAGGGGAATTGGGGAGAGGGATACCATTTGAAATGTAAATAAAAAAATGATTAATGAAAAATGTAAAAATTCACTCTTCTCACTAATCATTGTTTTAAAAAAGTTACTTTTCAAGGAAATGTTTGAACATGTAACTAGTTTAATTGTTAAGTAGATTATAAATGAATAAATAATCATTCAGTTTTAATTTCTGTTGCAATAAGATGTCTACATTTAAAAACATAACACATAAAGAAAAGCTCACTGAGTCCTCATACGATTTTAAAGAGGTTCCAACACCAGAGAATTTTGGAAGGGCTAGGTTTTGAGCACGAGCAATGCTGTATCTCAATGCTCTTAAGATAACTCTATTACCTCCCAACTCTCCTCAGAGTCAGAAACTAACTTGACGGCTTGAAGTGGCAAAGACCAAAGTATGATTCTAACCCTGGAAAGGCAGAAGTCAAACTCCAGTAAAGTACTCGCTTTGCATTATGTCTTACTACATGAAACATTATCACATTTTAGTGCTCTTAGTAAATCATTAAAATTACCAAATAAAACACAAAATGTCTTTATCAAATTTTTCTTTTAAATTCTTATCTAAACGTAGGACTACTTTAAAGGTTCATTATACCCTAATTATACCTAAAAATTACAAATGTAGTTTAAGAGTTTTAGCATTTTTCAGGCTGGGGATGTGGCTCGATAACACAGCACTTTCCTGGCCTGTGCAAAGCCCTGGATTTGATCTCTAGCACTGCAAAGAAATCTGGTTCCAGTATTTCTCCAAATTAGCAGCTATAAACTTCATAAGAGTATTTTTTATACTTATTCCAAATAACTCATTTCAAAATAAATTAAGACATTTGCTGGCAGAAATAAAATGTTTGAAATAACAAGACTGTAAAAATATAAAGTTTTACATAAATAAAATAACCAAAATAAAGTAACCAAATGTTTTTCTCAACTAACTCTCAAGGAACCCAATTTTCATATAAAAGTGAATCGATTACTAGTATAAATATACCAAGGAACGGGCTGACAAATTTTTTTGAGACATGGGCTCTCTATATGGCCCTGGCCATCCTGGAACTCACTATGTTGACACACCTGCCTCCAACTCACAGAAATGTACCACCATGCCCATCTTGGAGTGTCAAATTTTAAACCATGGAATTTATAACTTACTTCTCAATTGGAAGGGCATGAGGTCCAGAGATGGAATAACGATAGAGAAAAGTCAGAAATTTTCTGAATGCATCAAAAAAAGGCCAGTGAGAAAGAAGACAGATGCATTTGTTAGTGTGAATTGTTCTAGAACTATCTGACTTTCCATCCATCAGAGATGTTAAACCCAAAAGAAGTCTCTGTTTTTCTGTAAGGTTCTCCTCAGAGTACGGTTCATAAAACTGAATAGCAGCACCATAGACCTGCAAAACAAGAAAGCATTTAATAAATATACTTTATATTATTTATTCAAAACAGGTGATCAGCTGAATATTTAGTGGATACTTGTATATACAGATAGGGTGCCAGGGACTAGGAACACAGTGGGCTAATCAATCTTGCTTCAAAAAAATCCAAAATTACAGGGTCTCCTAAGGCTGGCCTCAAACTTGTGATCTCCAGCTTCGGCCTCCTGAGTGCTGGATTTACAGGCATGAGTCCCCTGCTGACTGCTTTCTTGATAAATCTGCTAGCTGTATAGCATGTATAGATATTCATGTATCCATATTATTAAAAATAGTTATTTTTATTAAACTATATTTTTCAAATAAAAAGTGAAAAAAACTGGGCCTCGGCATGGTGATTTAATCCTCTAATCCCAGCACTCAGGATGTAGAGGATCTAAGCAAACACAAGAACAGCCTGGTCTACACAAAAAGATGATGTCTCAAAACAACAAAACCAAAAAAGTAGATATTATACCAATGTTTTTATATGAAATGTTTGAAAATTATTTAGTAAGAAAGTGACATAAATGAGAAGTGTAAACAATTCACTACATTTTTCTGTACCGTGATTTCCCTATCCACAAAATGAGAATGCTGGCCTAGGTGATTCCAAATTCTTCCTCTACCACTCTACCCCTCTACGGCTGGGATGTAGCTTTTCAGAACTCTCACCTGCAAGTGCAAGGTTTGGTCCCCAGAGTAACAAGAAAAGTCTGTTTTCTAAAGCACGTTATATTTTATAATGCCTTTGACATGATTTAGGAGCTTTTCTGTCACAGAGAATAAACCAATGAGGGAATCAACATTTGATGATGAGGAAAGTCTTCACTAATATTTAAAAATAAAACAAACATTTGGGAGGATGGGAAAACTCTCTTTTCCTGTCTCTGGACATAGTAAATTTAACCAAATGGAAGGAATGTATATTATTGGTTCAGCTTAGTTAGGTTTTACACTGCTTCTTGCAGATATAAGGCTTAAGACTTAAAAATGTACAAGAAATCAGCAAACTAGTTAAATACACCGTACCTTTTCAGCTGAGGCTCCAGTTAACACAAATGTAGAGAACACAGGAAGAGGGTATTTGCTATCCGGTGGCCAGCATTCAATAGTTGCCCCCATTGGTAAACAAAAGAGGGGCACAGATTCTGGCAGTGAGAACGACTCGTAATCTTCTTGAGGGTATCTGCAAATTAGACCTGTAACAGCAATGAGAAACATTAGGTCACTGTGTCTGGAATGGAAGTATTTTTAAGTTGGATGACAATAAAATACTTTCTTATTTCACACATCTAGAAAGTAAAAAACTTGTATATATGTTCATCAGATAATTCTGGATGTGTCTGTAGGATTTATATAGATGTTAACCTTCAGAGATTATAACTATTAAATTATTTAACATTTATCAAACTTCATCTACAAAGGCTAGGTTAGAAGTAACAAGAAAAAGAGAACCCTCTAAAAACACATACACACCTAAAAATTCACTTTATGCCATACACCTTAAAGCATATATTTAAAAGTTTCAGTATGGTTATTTGTGTGTGTGATTGATGTGATATCACACACACACACACACACACACACACTCACAATCACTTTTGCTAACTATTCCTCTGGGGGAAATATATACAGTATGTATGTATGTATGTATGTATGTATTCACTCTCCTATAGGAGTCTAAGTGCAAATTCTTACACAAATGAAAGACAACCCACAAAGAGTAGACAGAGATTTAGAATATTACAGTCATGTCACCTCAAACTCAGCTTCTAAATAATTCTAAATTATCCCAACTTATATGTAGGTAATTTCAAGCAACCCAGTGTTTCATATTAATCTACTCATGAAAATGGAATAGGTATCTTCCACTGAACATATCCTAGAAACAGAGCTTTATACTGAATATTGTGGGGTTAGAAACTGAAAACAGGCCGAGTGGTAGCACACGTCTTTAATCCTAGCACTCTGGAGACAGACAGATCTCTGAGTTTGGGGCCATCCTGATCTACAGACTGAGTATAGCCAGGGGAATGCAAAAAACAATCCTAACTTGAAAAAAAAAACAAAACAAAAAAAAAAAAAAAGAAGAAGAAGAAGAAAGAAAGAGAAAAAAAGAAAACAGGTTTCATGACTGAGAAGTCCTTAAAATCAGGTAGAAACTATCCCTGGTCGAGCCACAATAAAGTGGGAATCTGAACTGTGGGCTCTATTACTAATATCTCTGATTCTCAAAAATAGGACTCAGGTTCTAGTCATCTATAAGGCAAACTGAACTAGATACACTAAGGTTCTCTCTTTAATCACATGCCAGCTAGCCAATGAGGTCCCCTGTGGATTCACAATTAACTTCTAGTCTCTCAGGTCCTGATGCAACAGTGCAGGTATAAAGTAAGAATAGAAATACTGGTGAATTGTGGCCCCTGGAAAGTCAAAAGGAGAAAAGAGTCCAGGACTCTAATTTTAATAGGTTGTATATACTTTCTTATAAGATCAGTATGTTTGACATTTTGAGGGCTCTTAAAATTGAAAACTTCAACTATGCATCATAAAATTGCAAATTTAGTTTTAATACTATTAATTATCATAAAATATAACCATTAAATTTGACTAAATTAATATAAATATTAAAGGAGCATCTTTTCCATACTTTGCACTGGTTTAAAAATTAAAGAGAATTGGCATGTAGTCAAGTTTAAACCTAAGGCTTAAAAAAAACTCCACCTTCTTCTCAAAGTGATCTTTCATGCAACATCCAAAATACTTTAAGACAACCTGAGACTCAAGAGACAGAGGCTGGAGTTCAAGTCCTGATGCTAACATATTGTAATATGGCACACAACCTAGTTACAGGCAGGTTTTGTCTTTAACTTTATGAACCCCACAATATATTTCTACATAAAGTATTTCTCCCCAAAATGATACTTACCTGCTTTGTAAGATATAGTGTTAGTCTTTGCCACTGATTTTTTATAGCATAAATACACTGCAGATCCCCACTAAAGAGAGAAGAAAAATAGCATTTAATTTTTAAAAGGCAGTAACTTGATGAAATGTGCTTGAGCTCTCCAATGTGAATTCACTACCATGTAGTAACAGATTTCACCTGCAAACTATTGCCAATCTACTATTTTGTTAGCATTTTATTAGAATCATTGCTTACTTTTCTTTCAGAAGATGACAATTCCCCTCTTCACAATAGCAGAAAATTTTGATCCTTTAAAACAAAACTAAGTCACAAAAATTTAGACTTTATTCTATGTTCCAAGCTTGGGCAGAAGTATCAATGCCATTCTTAATTGAAAAGTAAGAAAATAACCTCGAAAAACGAAAAGAAAAAAGAAAAAAAAAAAGAAAGAAAAAGAAAAAAGAAAATAACCATTTAACATTTCTTTCTATAATCTTTTTTCATTAAGAAAACTTAGGACAAATTTAGAAATCAGACACGATTTTTAAAAAGCTCTTCTCTAAGAGACTGAAGGAAAGGAGGTTCAATGGCCAGCCCAACATGGGATCCATCTCATGGCGGGCACCAAGGCCTGACACTTCTATGCTACGATGTGCTTACAGATAGGAGCCTGGTATGGCTGTCTGCAGGGAGGCTCTACCAGCAGCTGACTGAGACAGAAGCAGATACTAACACACAACCATTGGACTGAAGTTGGGGACCCCTATGGTTGAACTAGGGGAAGGACTGAAGAAGCTGAAAGGGAGAGCAAACCCATGGGAAGACCAACAGTCTCAACTAACCCAGACCCTTGGGAGCTCCCAGAGACTGAGCCACCAACCAGGAGCATACACGGGCTGGTCCAAGGCCCCTGGCACATATGCAGCAGAGGTCTGCCTGGTCTAGCCTCAGTCACATATGCAGCAGAGGTCAGCCTGGTCTAGCATCTTCAGGAGAAGATGCACTTAATCCTTGAGAGCCTTGAGGCCCCAGGGAAGGGGGAGGCCTAGTGGGAGGAGCACCCTCTCGGAGGCAAGGGGGAGGAAGAATGGGATGAGGAACTGAAGGAGAGTGTATGGGGTGGGGGGGACAGTGACCAGAATGTAAATAAATAAAATCATTTTTTAAAAGTTGTCTAAATATTAAACACATAAAAGGAATTAGTAGTGACATTTATATGTCATTTGCTATTGTTGTAGGCACTGTCCCAAGTTCTAATACTAATTCATTTACTCTTCAAAAACACCTATGTACAAAAAAAAAAAAAAAAAAGCCTCATTATATCCTTAGTCTATGATTAAGGAAACTGAGGCACAAATGGTAAAGGAATTTGTCCACTATAGACATGTGAGATTCAAACCCAGGCAGGTTGGCCAGAGTCTACGCTGACCAAGCTGTTAACAATGCCTCTTTATCCGCTGCAGAGGCGAATACATGCTCTGTGGCAATAGAGAGACCACTGTCTCAGTAAGAAAAAAGAAACAGACTCTGGTTTTAATTTCAATGGCAAAGGTTTAGCTAGAGCACCTTGATTAGTTAATAAGACTTAGAAACAGTTCTAATGACAATACCAATTACTTTCAGTCAGAAACAAATACATAAATACATCTGTAGGCTTGTATAGTGTTACTAAAATACCAAATCAAATCTGAAATGTATGCTAGGCCCCATATTCATGAAAGAGTTAAAAAAGATTCTCTGCCCTAACTATTACCACATATAGCCTTTTAAGACTATTTGTGAACCAAATGTGTGACTTGTGCTTGTAATCTCAACACATGGGAGAGAGGGAGACAGGATCACTATGAGCTGGATGCTAATTTGGCTACAACCAGGCTGAGCTACAGAATGATACCTTTTCTCACCTTGAACCAGCCCCTACCCCCCAAAATGCTATTTGCTGCCATGATTTTCTTCTACTGTAATCACAACAGCCATATAATATTGCTAAATCATAATAATCTACAGACATTTTCTACATATTATTAGTTATAGTAAAAAATGATCATCTAATTAGGGGTGACATATCTACAGGTAAATTCTTTTAGGATAAAGCTAGATATTGTCAGTAACCACTTTTCAAACCGTTTCTTACAGGAATGGCTCGGTATGACTTTGCATTAACCATCAAAGGGATCCACTGATAATTGCCATTAAGTAACCTAACATCTGCAAAATGCTTGTTTGTACACTCTGAGAAGTTAAATTTGAAAATTAGTAATTAAAAGTTCAACTCTTAACCAATTTATAAATTGACAGGAGCATAAATTAGATAAATTTTTCTTGATACAAATCTTGGAAATGAACATACGCCTTGATACAGGAGTTATTGGCCACACAACAGGGCATCAGCAGTGTAGGACAATGCTTAGCTCTTGGTTCTGCAGTTTTATAGCCTAGGTCTGGGTCTTGCTTCACGAACTTATTAAAGGTGTTGCTATGAGGAAAGAACCACTTTTAATTCTCAAATTTTCTTCTCTGTAAAATACCTACTAAGGTCACTGGCAGGAGTGAAGAAACACTTAGAATACCACACAGCACATAGGCACTTGGTAAATGCAACTTATTTCATGTAAAATTTAGTGATATCAACAGCTTGCTTCTAATATTAAAAATCAGAATTTCATGTCTTACAGTAGAAGACAGAACAATCGAATTATAGAAAACTCATCCAATGCAGCGATCTTCACTAGAAATTGTTACATTCACTAGACCTCCCTTATCCGCACAGTTTTCACAGTTCAGCTGCCTGTGGTCAACTGACTCCTTCTTCCTCTATTTCTCAGCTCCCCTGAATCTCCCTTTACTCTCAAATTCATGTCTTCTTGTTTGTCTGTTTGTTTTAAAAATAACTCCAATTAGTGCTCTCTATATGGGCACAGGTGTTGGGCATCAACTGGACCAAGGATAGTCTACCACTGGCCACTCCTTCAAAGAACACTTACTCCCAGGGCTGGAGAGATAGTTCAGCAATTTGTCTCTCTTGTAAAGGATCCAAATTCAACTCTCAGTACCCACATGATAGCTCACAGCTGTAATTCCAGTCTCAGGGGATTCAATACCCTCCTCTGGCCTCCATGGGCACCAGGCACACATACTTGGTACACAGACATGCATGCAGTTAAAACACCCATAACTAGTAAACAAAAGCAAAAAAGTTATTCTCATTCCCCCACTAGCCACCAACTGCCAAAAGATTTTAAGTTGAGATGGAGCCTCATCAGCACCTTACCATCAATTTAGAAGTTGTAACCTGCATGACATTTGTGATGGGAACTTGCACTATCCTGCTCCATCCTGCCTAGGACATGAATCATCCTTTGTCCAGAATATACTTGCAGTGTTTGCTCTCTCTCTGCCCATTACTCATCCAACAGCAACAGCAGGGCCTGTGTTTGTACCATACTTAACAATGGATTCAACATATCAGAGCAATGATGCTAGCTATTGCTCTACTGCTTTGTTACACTTCACTACTAGTTACTGGTGCTAATCTCTTACCATGCCTTATGTAAAAGTTAAATTTTATTATAAATACATATAGGAAAAAGCATAGTATCTACAGAGTTAAGTGTTTTTCAAGAATCCAAGGGAAAGGTCACAGAGATGACTCAGCAGTAAAGAGCATGAACTTCTCTCGCAAAGACCTAAGTTCTGCTCCTAGTAATTACATCAGGCAGCTCACTAGCCTGTAACTCCAGCTCCAAGGAATCCAAAACTTCTGACCTTTCTGAGCACCTGAACTCATGTGCACATACCCAAATACAGAAACACAGACACATAATTACAAATAAAATCTTCTTTAACATCTAGAAGTATCATTAGGAGTCTTGGAATGTGTTTTCCACAGGTGCAGGGTGAAGTTATATACATTCAAATGCCACAATAGCCAAAAATATGTTAAAATCATAGTGATTTATACTTCATTAATTCAAAAGACATTAACTGACAACAGTCAATGTTGGCAAGGTTCAGGACTAAAGAAAGGCGCATTCTTATAGACCAAGGCTAGAGGAAATAGAAGTCCCCACCATGTTTTCAAAGCAATCAGTCAATGTCTTTCAAACTACACGATACTACACAAAAGACACATTAATTCTATGTCCTTTTTTTCTTAAAAGTTACTTATTCATTTATGAGTATGAGTGTTTGCCTGCATGTATATATATAGACCACATGCATGCCTGGCACCCTTGAAGATTAGAAGAGGACATCAGACCTCCTTGATACTACAGTTACAGATTGTTGTGAGACACTATGGGGTGATGGGAACCAACCCTGGGTCCTCTGCAAGAGCAGCCAGTATGCTTACCCTGGCTCATCTCTCAAGTCTCCAATTCTACTTTCAATTATCTGTTAAAGTGTCTTTTTAACAAACATTCATAGAAAAAGGCACAGGGTTGATAAAAGCTGCACTGCTGATAATATGGAAAACTGGAAATAACTTGTATTTATTACCCTATATTTACAGTTTCTGGAATAGTTTGTAAGTATTAAAAGAAAGTAGGAAGTTACATAAACTAAGATAGATGGGTAGTAAAAAAGTTTGTTTTGAATAGAAACTACACACATACACACACACACACACACACACACACACACACAAAGTGGGGACCTGGACTGGTGCCATATACGTTTAATTCCATCACTTGGGAGGCAGAGGCAGGTGATCTCTATGAGTTCAGCCTTGTCTACACAGTGAGATCTGTCTCAAAAACCAAAAACAACCCAAATAAGTAAATGTAACTTTTAAAGATTATTATGGCTTGGATCAGGCTTACAACCCTGCAGTGGTTAAGAAGTGGTCAAGGTCAAGGGATATTTGAAATTAGATTCAGCAGAGCTCATAGGAGGACAAAGTAAGTAGAAAAGAAAGGTTCATATTTCTCCAAGGTTTATTCATTTGAGTAAGTTAAAATTTTCATTTATTAGACAAGCAAGACAGTGGAAATAAGATCTGAAAAGGTACACCAAGATTTCACTGCAGGTTGTGTTAAATTTGAGGTGCTCTATTAAGTAAGATAACGAACAAGAAACAATAATTAGAGAGGTCTAGTCAGACACAGAAATTTAGGAGTCACCAACACACTGTATTAGAATAATTAGATAAAAGTGGAGTAAGTTTTGTTTGTAAAAATGAATGTCCTGAGGACTGAACTCTGAGAACTCCACTGCACAAGAAGCTGGGAGACAGAAGGGAATGACTGGTGAGCTAAGAGAGAAAAGACTCAAGACCACAGGCCAGTGTGTCACCTCTTCTTGAGGGATGGAAAAACAGTCGCTGTCTGTAACAAAACCTAAAAGGCTGAGATAAAGAACTGACCATGGGACTCAGTAACAAGAAAAACCTTGGGTTGAATACAGTTAAAAACTTAACTGGAAGCCGGGCAGTGGTGGCGCATGCCTTTAATCCCAGCACTTGGGAGGCAGAGGCAGTTGGATTTCTGAGTTCAAGGCCAGCCTGGTCTACAGAGTGAGTTCCAGGACAGCTAGGGCTATACAGAGAAACCCTGTCTTGAAAAACCAAAAAAAAACTTAACTGGAGCCACATGGTGACAATGCACATCTTTGAACCCAGTGTTCAGAAAGCAAAGGCGAGTTCAAGGCCAACCTGGTCTACAGACAGGACAGCCAGGGCTAAATGGAGAAACCTTGTCTAGAGAAACAAAATAAACGAAACAAACAAACAAAAAAACAAAAAAGCCAAAAACCAAATCAGAACCTAAACTGGAAAGAGCGGAGGAGAAGGATGGAGTAAAATCTATTCAACTCCTCTCTGGGAATGAGGCTGACAAGGTTTCAAGTAGCTCAGAGTGGCTTTGAACTTACTATGTGGCCAATGTTGATCTTGAATTTTTGGTCCTTCTGCCTCAATTCCTAAGTGCTGAAACTGTAGGTATGCTCCATCACACTCAGTAATGCAGTGCAGGGGATAGAAATAGGGCCTTATGCATGCTAGGCAAGCACTCTACCAACACAGTCATTACCCCTCCAACTCTGCCACAGACTGAGCTCTTGAAAAGTTTTACTATAGAGAATGGTGAAACAGGACAGTGCAAGAGACGGGAATATGGAACCAAAACTTTTATAACAGAAGAAAACTGATGGTGAATGAAATAGCAGGGAAGCCCGCCAACGCCACATCCGTAGAGCTATGTATGTACGACACCCAGCATGAAAGCATGGGGACAAGGAGGCAGCCATGGCGTTAACTCACTGAGTTAAGTTAAAGAAGGAAGAAGGGGAGGGAAAGAGAAGACGAAGCTTCTTACACAGTTTTTGTGAAAGTATAACCAAAGTACTTTCAAAAACAATAAAATACCCAACTCCTTAAAAACATATTTTTCAGATCTGTTACCCTATTTTGTTTTCAAGTCTTAAACAATTAGGCATTTCTTCACTGGCGAGTGGCTGAGTGCATTAGTGCTACAGAATTAACTTACCATACTATTGTTGAGATTCTTGTCCACCTTGCAGAATGTGTGTGGTGGACTCTCTCCTTTACTGGGTATAATAATGCATATGTCTGTGACAGCCAGCGTATTCTGAGTCGTGTTTTCAGAGGCTCTTCGGTAAGTGATGTAGATCCTTTGCGATGAGGTACTGCCGCTAATATTGGCAGGTCGTCCATAGGGAGTGCTCTGAATAATCTCACAGCCCTGCTTCAGTCTCTCTTTCCAGTCATATAATACCCTAAAACATAATTTTAAAAAAGTAAATACACAAAGTTCCCTCAAACCTGAAAGGTAACATTCTCAAGTATCATAACTCATCCTAAATGCAGTACTGTGTGTGTATTGGTATATTCCAATGATTCAAGTACTCAGGAAGAGGAGGCAGGAGGATCAGAAATGCAAGATCATCTTTGGCTACATAACAAGTTCAAAGCCATGGCTACCCAAGACCCTGTCACATCTCCATCATCTGCAAAAGAGTTGGGTGTATCCTGCCCCATTCTTCACTTTGACTCTTTCCAGTTAAGTTTTTAATAAATCCTCCAGCTTATTTTAAGACTAAACTATACAGTCCTATACTAAAGGATAACTGTTTCCTTACTAAAACTTTAAATACTACAAAAATTCATATAAAGCTTTGTGGTTATTAATATAACGGAGTGGCAGTAATTAGATACAAGGACACTTAATATTCAGCATTCACTTTAATTAAGTTATTTATTAATATATTTACTTACCTATGTTCTATAAAATCCAGTACATTCTATGGGAAACATAACCTGTATTTTAGTCACAGTTAAACTCTATAGAGGGTGGCACGCCCAGATAGTACCTCCTTGTATACTTTCACTCTAATACTTCTAATAAAGATTTCTAAACACAAAGGAGTTAAAAACATAAATTATTTAAAATTTATTTGTATTGCCTCAGGCAGCATTTAACCTTCCAGAGCCTTATACTACTTAGTCATAAAATAAAAACTTGGGCCAGAAGATAGGTTGGTGGGGAAAAGCACTTGTTACAAGGCTTGAAAACCTGACTTAGATCCTGCAACCTACATGATAGAACATACAACATACACACATGCACACCCACACAGAGAACAGAGATAGAAATAGACAGAAAAACGGAGACACGGATAAATCAAAC
Source organism: Rhynchomys soricoides (assembly GCA_019843965.1). NCBI lineage: Eukaryota > Metazoa > Chordata > Mammalia > Rodentia > Muridae > Rhynchomys > Rhynchomys soricoides. The sequence goes on from JADRCH010000036.1 coordinate 11,755,526, forward strand.
ACATACATACCTACATACATACATACACATATATAATAATGAATAAAATAATTTTCCTGGCTTCAAACAATACAGTGATGAGAGGGATATCATAAAGAATGGAGAGGGGCTGGAGATGGCTCATTGGTTAAGAGCACCGACTGCTCCTCCAGAGGACCTGGGTTCAATTCACATGGTGGCTCACATCCACCTGAAACTCATTTCAGGGCATCTGATGCCCTCTTCTGGCCTCCCTGGGCACTAGGAATGCATGTAATACACAGATACACATGCTGGCAAAACATGTATACACATAAAATGAGTTTTCTGGTTTTTTTGCTTTTGTTTTGTTTATTTGGTTGGTTAGTTTTTAGTTTTTATAGATAGGTTTCTCTGAGAAATCCTGTCTGTCCTAGAACTCACTCTGCAGACCAGGCTGGCCTCGAACTCACAGAGATCTGCCTGCCTCTGTACCTTGAGTGCTGGGATTAAAGGTATATACCATCATTACTTGGTGAATTTTTTTAAACGAAGAAAATATTTGTAAGTCATATACCTAATGAAGGACTATATTAAGAATTTGTAAACAACTCTGAGTAAAAGAGCTAAACACACATTTCTCAAATTATACTTGCCAATAATAAGCACATGAAAAGATGTTTAGTATCATCAGCAAACAAGAATGCAAATTAAAATCATAATGAGATTCTATTTCATACTCACTAGGACAAATAATCAAGTAGAGATATGAACTATTATGCAGACTGTGAAGAAATCAGAAATATCCCCCATACCCTGCTGGTGGGAATATACAGTGCTTGTGAAGCTGCTCTGGAAGATATTCCAGAAGTTCCTCAAAAGGTTAAATACAGAATTATCGTATGATCCAGCAATTCCACTCCCAAGTATGTACACACAAGCAACAAAACATGTCTACATAAAAACTTGTATATGAATAATCATAAAAGCATTATTAATAATAGCCTCAGGGTAAAAACAGTGCAAATATCCATCAACTAGTGGCATGATAAATTATATTGTATATATATTAAAGCCATATGTTGGAATACTATTTGGTCATATAAAGGAATACAGTACCAGTATATACTATAACATGCATAAACCTTAAAAACATATTATGTGACAGAGGCCAATCACATAAGGCATATACACTATAATTTCATTTGCATGAAATATCCCAAATGGGCACATCTATAGAGCAAGGAGGAAAATGGCTTGCCTAGGGCTGAGAAGGTTAAGAAACTGGATGGTGCACACTAGTGAGGCAGGATTTCTTTCTGACATGATAAAAGTATTCTAAAATACGTTGTGGTGAGAGTTGCATACCTCTGACCATTCTGAATTATATGCTTCAAATGGCTAAGACTGCATGGTATATCATGATAGCTCAATAAGGTTATTATAAATAGAAAAGAGCCCCCAAGTCCAATATAGCAGGACTCTAATTTACCCCAAGATCCTTATTTCACACATGGTTAACCATACATGCATTCTTATGTATGTCTAGCTGTGGTTCCATCCATCTGAGAGGTTGAGGCAGGAGTCTGAGAAAGCTGGGGCAACACGGAACATTAATTGAAAATTTATTTAAATTTGTGATGAGGATGGTCCAGTAGTTTTCTGGTACCCTCTGCATTTAATATATTTATTCTCCTCCTGTATCTAACGGGAAGGTGAGCACTGGGACAGTGGTGAGATGGAGACAGAGTGAATATCAAATTCTGAGTATGTGTTGCTTTATTTTTAATTCTCCTCCCACCCTCACCCCGTTTTTATATGGGTGGTAGGGGCAGAACAGGTTCTCATTATGTCTGGCATCAAATGTAACAGTCTCCTGCCCTAGCCTGCCAAGTGCTAGGATTACAGACATATAGACTACAACCAGGCAAATGTGTTTGTTTCAAAAGCTAACATACTGCTATTGATGACTAAACAAAGTTAACTTCAAAATCTACAAGGCATACAATTTAAGTTAATGATAGTAAAAACTTACCCCAGATCTGTAAGTGGGGGTTTATCTCTCCCTCTTTTATAGCAAAGATAAATCTGGGGTCCCACAAGACTTCCATTGTTAAGGTCTGCTGACAATCCAGTTGGGGTCACATCAATACACATGTAATCCCGTGGCACCTCCTCCCCAAGGGACTTGATGATAACAGATACATCTGTGATGGGTTCTTTGGGTTTCGCCACTTTGTGACAGGCGTCATTGAAGTGAATTTCTTCTTCAAGAGGCTTTGAAATGTCAGTTAAGCCTGCTACAACAAAGTAGTCAGCAACACGAGGCCCCTTGTCTTCAATCATCTTCCATCACAGAGTGTCTATCTAAACAAAAATAAAAGATCTCAATTCTATAATCTGCCAAGTCAACAGTACAAGTCCAGAAAGAATGCAAGTCCTGTTCATACCAGTATTAGCTATTTACCCATGAAGTGAAAGACATGTCATTTTAGTATAAAATTAATGCTGGAATTCTAATTTTGATATTATGGAAACTTAGATCATTGAAGTAGATAACAACAATCAAACCAAAACCCAGCCCTTTAAATATATAAATGAACCTTAAAAATATAGTGGAAATTCCTATAGCCTCAAAATATTGAGGAAACTAAATGCCAGAATGAAATCTATTAAGCTAATGTTGAATCAGAAAAACTGCTATCTCCTCAATAATCAGGGAGTTATGTTTTAAAAGGTATCCCAAGGACAGGAACAAGGCTTATGAACCAAATCAGACAGGGAACTGGAGTGCAGGCACTCACAGAAATCCAAAAGCTCCAAATGACTAGATAATTTCTTAAAGAATGGATTTTAAAACCTGTCCATTGGGCTTGGGAATAGTTCAGTGGCAGAGCATGTAGGAGGCCCCAGTTAAACCCCAAGAACTTAAATAAAACACTTCCTATCCACTTACACAGGGAGATAATGAAGTTTGCTTCAATGCATCCCTGGCTTGTGCTGCAGGTAAGACTCTGAAGCGTGAACTTAAGCCATTCTTAAGGTTCGAGGAAGCTCCAACTGAGGAACATACAATAAAAGTGTTCTGAGACTAGTGACTTCCCTGGCGGAGCAAATGCAAGCCAGCTCTTGAGGCTACACTCTAAACCTAGGTCTCCATAGACAAGATCCAGCAGAAGATGATGACCTCCAATTCTAAACTACAAAAACATACAAGAAAAAAGTCTATCTCAGCAGATACAACAAACAAGAACTCAAATAAAAAGAGAGCACAACACTCTTATAATAAATTAAAAAGACAAATATATGCATACATCTATAAGCATTTAAGAGTAAAACCTTCAGTTGTCTACAATCAGCTAAGCCTTATTTTCTCCTTTAGAGTAATATGTTTCTGGCTTTGTAAACCACTGTTATAGGGGGAAGTAGTATTTAAAACAACAATCTAGAATGTGTCTCATATCAGTCTTGGTTATAATAAAGACAAAGAAGAAAAAGGATTCCAAAGACAAACAAATTAGGTGTGCACACACCATAAGCCTCTTTTTCACAGTTACCATATATACGACATGTGGGGCACGCAGATGCCTAGAGCATATATTTTATATAGAGAGAAAGGGAAATATTAAAGTTAGTAGTCATTTGCTTAACCCCAGGATTTCCAAAAATGTACTTGAGCAATAAACCCTATTTTACCACCTAACAACTAGAAAACTCTACGTGTTCTAGAAAATGCTAGTTCAAAATAAATAACCTTCCCTGAGGGAATTTGTGTTGGACATCAGAGTAAAACCTTCTACACTGGGCTGAGGAGTTGGCTCCATGGGTAAAGTACCTGCTGGGTAAGCCTGCCGACTTGAGTTCAGATCCCCAGCACCCATGTAAAAGCTAGGAGTGCTTGAGGTAGGGGAATATAGACAGTAAACCCTATGCACCCAGGTGAGTTCCAGGCTCAGTGAGAACCCAGTGTCAAAGTATATGGTGGAGATTAACAGGGAGTCATCGGACATTGACCTCTGGCCTCCATGTTAATACACACATGTGAATGTATACAGCTGTCTTAGTCAGGGTCTCTAGTCCTGCACAAACATCATGACCAAGAAGCAAGATGGAAGGAAAGGGTTTATTCAGCTTACTCTTCCATGCTGCTGTTCATCACTAAAGGAAGTCAGGACTGGAATTCAAGCAGGTCAGGAAGCAGGAGCTGATCCAGAGGCCATGGAGGGATGTTCCTTACTGGCTTGCTTCTCCTGGCTTGCTCAGCTTGCTCTCTTGTAGAGCCCAAGACTACCAGCCCACAGATAGTACCACCTACAAAGGGCCCTCCCCCCTTGATCACTAATTGAGAAAATGCCTTATACCTGGATCTCATGGAGGCATTTTCTCAACCGAAGCTCCTTTCTCTGTGATAACTCCAGCTTGTGACAAGTTGACACACAAAACCAGCCAGTACAACATGCTTACAGACACACAAACCAGCACTCACACATATAAGCTACACACATATACAGACACATACACACTTCCTATTTGTTTTTGTTTTTTATGGCTGATGGGGATTGATGCCAGGGAAGTGGTCTACCATGAGCCTTTAGCCTCAGAAAGTACACCTCTTTACATTAATTTTTGGAAACTGGGGATCACAAAACCATGCACTTAATCCAAAAGGTCTCTAGATAATAACTTTAATACAAAGCATTGAAATATTATTCATTTGAATTAACAATACTGTGTCATAAGCCAATACTTATTTAATAAATTTGTCTTTTTTCAAAATATAAATAACTTTATGAATGTACTCATAAGATACAATGTTTAGGAGCTGGCAAAATGACTCAGAGGGTAAAGGCACTTGGTGCCAAGCCTGATGACTCCAGTTCAATCCCTGGGATCCCCAGTGTGGAAGAAGAGAACTGATTCCCACAAATTGTCCTCTGATGTCATGTACCCACCTATGTATAGATACACACAAATAAATTAAATATAAAGAAGATGAGATATTTACAGGCCTCTTAAAACTTTAAATACCTCGGAGAAGACTATGAGGTGAAGGTGATCCAAATGTATTTTATGAAATTCTAAAAAATTAATAAAAATATTGTATTAAATTTGTTAAGTCTGCTTAGCTAGTACCTCACTTATTTTAAAAATGATTTAAAGTATATGATAGCACCTTCAGAAGTTTTTGTTTCTAACCCAAGACCTCTCACTGAGACAGGGTTTCACTATGTAACTCTGGCTGTCCTGGAACTTAACATGTAGAACAGGCTGGCCTCAAACTCACAGAGATCCACCTCCCTCTGCTTCCCAAGTGCTAGGATTAAAGCCATGTGCCTCTATGAAAAACAAACACTAGTTTTTCATAGTATATATCTTGGTAAAATCCAAGACCAAGCTAAGTAGTCTAACATCATGACATGCTGAGGATGGAAGTCAGCACCTTGTACATAACAAGGCAAATACTCTGCCACAAAGACAGATCCATTCCCCAGCCCTAGTATTTCACTTTAAGTGGAGACTATTTTCTTTGAAAATAGAAAACAAGAAGATATGAGCTCTATTCATAAGAAATAAAAGATGACTAAACTACAAAGCCATTACAAGAAGGTTCTTACCCATTCAGCAACTAATGGAGATTGGTTTGTCTCTCCCTTTCAGTCTCTGGCCAATCCAGACACTTTTGATTTCTTATCTCACTCCATTAGATCAAAATAGGGAAGCATGTGCTACTCAGATTGCCTCTAAAGACAAGAGTCGAGAGTGAAAATCTGAGGGAACATACAGGCATACATGCATCCACACACATCATTATACCTATAACATTATTTATTTATATTAAAATTCTGAACACTTAAAGTTTTGTAAAATTAGTAACTACCAGTGCCAGGTATAGTGACCACACTTGCGACCCCAGCTTATAAGGGTCCAAGGATTGAGAGTTTGAGGTCTAGGCTCTTTTAAAAAGTATCAAATACTACTGAAATTTCCAGATATGATAATCACACACTTAGATTTATATATGAAAATGGTCAGTACTACAATGGACCAGTTGATTAAATAAACTGTAAGAACTTTTTCTGCTGGATTTGAACTCACAATCCTCCCTCATTTTCCTAAGTGCTGGGGTTTCAGACTGTGTATTATGCTCTCCTCCAAGAGACAGCTTAAAATACCTTTTAATAAAGTATTTTGTATCTTTGTTATTTACAGTTGTCATATAATGACTATATCTCAAATCCTTAAAAGTTCTGGCAAATTAAATGTCCAGTGTTTAACAAAGAAGAAAGCCAATGGGAAGAAATCACAAGGAAAAACAAAAGCTACTCACACATTACTGAAGTTTCAGTTGGAAAACGAGCTCCGTGTGTGTGAGGTCTTCAGGTCTCAGGATTTGAGAAATACTGTGTTGAAAAGAATGGAAATTGAGGTTAAATTAATTCTGATAAAATATCCCCTAGTATATCTGTGCATATTTAAAGATCTACTACTAACTATTTAAGATAAATACCAGCTTCTTCAAAAATCACATTTTAGTCAATAATAGGTACAGACTTGAAAAGAAACAGACAGAAACAGAGAGAAAGCAGAATAACAAATGGCACAGAAGACCATTCGTGTGAGAGCAAGGGAAGGAGATCATCTTAAATGGCTGCTCCTGGGGCACTGTGTCTAAGTGTCTCATTCATAAGATAAAATATCTATTTAAGACAACTTAAAAGCAGACTCAGAAAAGTTCCATATACATGCTCCAAATAAACCCAATGTTCAAAAGATGTTTCCTTTATTATAAATGTTTAAATCTATCTTAATATAATTGGCATACTAATCCTTAGCAACAGATACAATAGGGACAGGATAAAGAAACCAAAGTTGGGCTAGGAATGTTGTTCAGTGGTACCGCACTGACCTAGTCTACAAAATGTTCAATTCTTAGCCTTACAGAAAAACAAAAACCCCAAATCTTAGATAGAAAACAACAAGCCCTGCTCTGTTGCGAGGTTTAGCAAGCCACGGTCATACTTTCTTTAGACTGAGTGGGTTTGTGGGCTACAGTTATGAATGAAGAAAAGGTGGCCTCACTGACAAAGTTTTGGGAGGGTGGTTTCATAAATGCTGGAAATACACATGACAGAGCTTTGAGTCATCTGGGGTTCTAGAATATCCCCCTTGACTCCAGTATCATGTGATGGTTCCCCTGTACCCATCCTCTTACTCCTTCCTGAATTAAGAAAGACTAAAGGCCAACAACCCTTTCAGAAGAAATGACTTTCCTCTTTCCTTGTACTAGGCCAGTGGGGTTGAGACAGTGATTTCTCAGAGATTCTACAATGTTCCTTTCTCAAAGTGTGAGTTAATAAAGAGATAAATCACCTGTCCATCAATAAGGGGAAATACCATATCTTTAACCAATCTGGACCACTGTCTAATGACAGAGAAATAGTAGCAGGAACAGTTAAGAATAAGATTTCAGTGACTGGTGGCAGGCAGAGGCAAGTGATCCTCTTTGAGTTTGAGACCACACTGGTCAACAGAGTGAATTCTAAGACAACCAAGGCTAACACAGCTAGGTCTTTTCTAAGAGAGAGAGGGAGGAGAAAGAGAAAGGGGGAAGGGAGGGAGGGATGGGGAGGGGAAGAGGGAGGGGGAGGGGAAGGGGAAGGGGAGGGGGAGGGGGAGGGGGAGAGGGAGGGGGAGAGGGAGAAGGAGAAGCAGCAGCAGCAGCAGCAGCAGCAGCAGCAGCAGCATCTATGACTCAGTTAGTCCTAGATGCCAGTCTGGTAAATGGGAGATAAGAGACCCAGAATGTTTCAGTCAATTTTTTCATACAGTGTCTTAGCTGGGAAAGTGAAAAGAATTGTGAGAAACAATGTCAGAACAATCTTGTTACCTTTTGTTTTTATTGTTTGATATTTTTTTTAAGACAGGTTTCTACAATATAGCTCAAGATATCCTTAAATTTGTAATCCTTCTGCTTCAGCCTCCCAGTGTGTTGGCATTACATGTCTGTACCACAATGTTTATTGTTGTTACCTTTTGAACTGCTAAATGTGATCAAGACAAATACATGTGCTTTTACAAAGTAAGATAGTACTCCACTTTCAGGCTCACTGAACAGCTTCAAGCAGCAAATATGGAATGGTATATATATATTTTTCAAATATTTCTAAATCTTACTGCTCATTGGTAGCAAGGAGTTAACACAACTGCTGACCTGGTGAAACATTTTTTTAAAAAATAACATTATCATATACAATTTCAAGTTAAAATACTATATTTGCAAAAATATCTGTAAATTTTTCAAATACCTGACAGGATATCAGCTTGTTTAGATTTCAATATGAATGATGAGTGTGCTAAAACCAATTCCAAATATATTTTCTTTACAATTTTTTAACATTTATCCCGTGTGTGTGTGTGTGTGTGTGTGTGTGTGTGTGCGCGTGCGCACGCACACGCACATGCGTGCCCATGTGCACATGCATGCGGGTGTACATGCCACTGTGTACAAGTGGAGATCAAAGAATGACTCATGGGAGTTGGTTCTCTCCATTGTATAGCTTCCAGGAATCACACTCAAGTTTTCAGGCTTGGTTACAAGTACTGTTACCCCTGGAGACATCTTCCCAGCCCCCAAATTTATTTTCTGTCATTATGAATTCTTTAATACAGTAAGAACACTGATTTGACTGTGACTTTAAACAATATTTGTATTATTATTCAAAAAACATATCATTTCCTTCAATGTTGAATTTTTAGATTAATTTATTGTCACATTCCCAGTATCACATATTTCTATTGACAGAATAAACTTCTCAAAACTTTATTCTGATTCCATGAATTATGTAAAAAAAAGAGATTTCAGAATTAACTGATTTTCTATTTACTACATTAGTATTTACAAAGTATGCTCTGCTAATGGAGGCAACACGTTACAGTCACTCCGTTACTTTCCATACAAGCACAAGGAAACAAAAAAAGAGGCAACCAGTTACTTCTATGTACTGGCACGTCCATCGCTGATTGTGGAGCACATACACTGTGGCACCGTCTCTTAACCACACATATTTTTCTTCAGATACTGCCTCCTGTCCTTACTGTCTATAGCATGCTTTTATATATTTATATATTTAAAAACAAAACTATATACAGCCCATGAAAGGAAAAGATGTTTCCTGAAGCAACATCTCCTTACAAAAGATGTGCAGAAACAAGTCAAAATACAAGGAATGAACATGGCCTAGAAAGCTCTGTGGGTCACACTCACTCCATCATCTAGCCATTCCTTTTGATCGTGATTCTACAAACATATGCAAAGGCATGTAGGAACATGCTCACAAAAGATCACTGGCAGTGATCATCTTGCATCTCCTAACAAAGACCAACCTCCTCAGTTTAAAGTTTAAGATTATTATTCATTACACAGAAACTATGGACTGGAAACAAAGGGACAACAAAAGATGCTACAGAACAGGTACAATGGGAACCCAGATGAGTAAGAACTAGAGAAGTCAGCTTTTGTTCAAGGGCAATTTTGCCTCTAAGCTGTTAATTAGGCGAGATCGGAAGTAGCTAGTATTGTCTTGGGAATATGTATCTGTTCTTCACAGAACAGGATCAGACTAGAAAGAATTTTTAATGCACAGTCACTGTCTTCAGATAGACTGCAGACAATCCAAAGGCTGCTATGATTTCTGTGTCTTCTATTATACTTCATGCACAGCAGTTAGAAACACATGGCAGGTGTGTAAATATTTAGTAATGAATGAGGTCAGAACAGTAGGAAGCATAGGAAAGTGGAGCCATCACAGAATCATGATAGTTTGGAGCTACAAGCAAGACCGTGGAGATTTTGCTTCATTTACTCTTTTTATAATTAAAGAAATTTTATAATTACAGTATAATAGCTTGCCTATAACCATAAATCAAATTATGACTTTTACTTTGGAGTTCTACTACATACCATACTTCACATTCAAGGACGGAAGCAAAGAGAGTCCTTGAAGAAATTAGTGCTTGTTTGTGAACCTAGGCTTCAATAGTCAAAAAGTTACTATATAAAAGCTCAAGTTATACTTGACAAAAGGAAAGAAAGGAACTAACAACAAAAATAAGACTAGAGAGTAAAAGGAAAAAGGAAAGAAGTTGAATTGAAAGATACGGGAAGAAGGTGCAGCAAGCCTGCCACCAAACCTAACGACTTGGGTCCCACTGCTAGGCCCCACATGGTGGAAGGAAGAACTGACTTCTACAAGTCGTCCTCTGACCTCTACTCTACACACACACACACATTAAGTTAAAATGCAATAAAGTTTTAAAAAATAATTAAGAAGAGAAGGGTGGCACAAAAGGATAAAATAAAGGGCTGGAGCCAAGCATGGGCAGAGCCCTGGGTTAGAAGCCCAGTACAATCCCAAGCAAATTAATTAATGACAAATAACAAAAAGAGGAAGTGGGGAGGTTAAAAAACAAAGAGTACCGTGGGATGAGGAGAAGGTAGCTAGAGATTTTTAATGCTAGACATATTCTCTTACAATAACTGAAATTTACTATTGCCACAGTAAACTCTAGGTTACCCGCAAACAAACCAATGAGCTACCAACCTATCCCTGAAAGTCCATTGTACCCAGCATGGTCTATGAAATCCAAGTGTCCTGGCTTACCAGCATGGGAAAGAAGTCTGGTTTAAGTTTCCTCTCTTGCAGTCTTCTTTTACTTAATTCCCCTTGCACACACTCCCTACATCTCAACTTTCTACGTCCTCTCTGAATTAGCATCTGCATTTGTTAACCAGGACCTAAAGTGAACTGCCATCAGCGGAGGGATGAATTTGTTTCCTTCAGATAATACAGTGTTGTGTTATTCCTCTCCTTACAACTGTAAACAAACTACTCAGCATTGTGATTCTACCTTAAATATTTAGAATTCTTTCATTTGATCAAAGTTTAACATTCCAATTTCTTACCAATTCTGTCACCATCATTTAAAATGGCTTTAAGACAGTGGTTCTCAGCCTTCCTAATGCTGTGGCCCTTTAATACAGTTCCTCATGTTGTGGGGACCCCAACCAAACATTTTTGTTGCGACTTCATCACTGTAATGTTGCTACTGTTATGAGTCATAACATAAATATCTGTGTTTTCCAATGTCCTTAGATGACCCCTGTGAAAAGATCCTTTAACCCCAAAAGGGATCCTGACCCTAAAACTCCAAAACATGATACACAAAATGGACTTTTTTTTTTTTTTTTTTGGTTTTTCAAGACAGGGTTTCTCTGTGTATCCCTGGCTGTCCTGGAACTCACTCTGTAGACCAGGCTGGCCTCGAACTCAGAAATCCGCCTGCCTCTGCCTCCCAAAGTGCTGGGATTAAAGGCGTGCGCCACCTCTGCCCAGCATCCTATTTCCTTTAAAAGGAAGAAATTCCTTTAAGTTTATATTTTAAAGGGAAGGACCTTTAAAACCCTTTGGTTTGATCTCACCATTTGATCAATGAGGAAATTAATTTCCAGGATGGCTAATCTGACATGTGCGCAAACCTCAGGAGCTAAGCGGGGCCTGAAATTCCTTTTCCCAGATCTCTTTCACTGGCAGCCTACTCAGATCGGCTTAGCTTCAAAACAAAAACAAACAAACAAAACTCCTACATTTTATTTATTTAGTATGTGTATATATACATGTATATGTGGGAGCAGGCTCATGTCCCCTCACCCATCTGGAGGTCTGAGAACAATTAGTAGAAGTCAGTTCTCTCCACATGGTGGAAACCAGGTGGGCCCTGGGGACTGAACTCAGGTCAGCAGGCTTGGTAGAAGGCACCCTTACCAGCCACCTTGTTGACCCACAGATGACTCTTCTATACATCTTGATGACCACCCCTGCCCTAGACTAAGTATATCTCCTTCTATCAAACAAAGTCTAACAAAGTGTTTAGTATCAAATATATGTTACTAGCTATGACTCAGTACTGAGATCCAAAATGTCCACTTCATGACTCTACCTACATATCTAAGACCAAACCCATGTACACGTGTCCTCTATATAGAGTCACTAAAACAATACAAAGATTGAATTTGGAATAGTTATGATGCATTCTCTCCCTCCTTAACTTTCTTATCATTTTTACTCTCTGGCAATACACACACACACACACACACACACACACACACACACATTTTTTTTTTCTTGTAGCAGAGTCTCATCACATAGCCTGGAACTTGCTATGTAGACCAAGCTGGGCTTGAGCTCACAGAGATCTGCCTGCCTCTATCTCCTAGTGCTGGGATTAAAGGCATGTGCTACTATGCTCAGCTATTATCCAACATACTATATATTTTATTTTCTGGGGTTGTTTTTAATTCTCTTCCTTTGCACAGTATTGTAAAAGTTCTTTGAGGGTTAGGAGTTTTCTGCTGCACACACGACAGTAGTACCTGATGAACAGCATTCAATATTTGTTGACTGGATAAACAAACCATGATACCTATAATTAAAGGGATAATTTTTAAATCTGGAAGATACTGAATACCATTCAGCAAGAAAAAGTTATGAAATAGAAATGTAGAAACATGGAAATTTAGTGTTGAGTAAGAACAGTAGTAAACCAGAAGGGAATCCAAAGCAAAATAGCACTGATGTGATTAAAGCACATACATATCCAAACCACACTGTGGTTTCCAACGATATTTTAGGATGGTGTCATGAACAGATTAGAATGAATACCTATGAGAAGACAATGAACATGCAGAGCCCCCAACAGGCCGGTGACAGAAGTAGACCATGAAGAGACCTGTGATGAAGCCAGCCCTCTACTCACAAGCACACAGCCCACTCCCACCCTGTAAGTTTCTTAGCCACTGGAATTAGCAAAGATCCAATCAATGGCCTTGAGCAGGGTCATTTCAGTAAAGTGTTGGTGTGAAGGAAGTCTAACTGGGGTGAGAAGAAGACCATGGGAAGTAAGGAAGCACAGACACCCTTGCGGGAGCTCTAATGGGAAGAGGCAGGGGAAATGGAGTGGAAACTGGTACCTGTCATGGCACCATCTCTCCAGCTCCCTCAGGCTTGCTTTTACAGCCATCCACTCTCTGGCCTCATCCCCATTTTCACCTTCTCATGAGTGACTGCTATAGGCATACCTACCTTAATTCTGCTCATTTTGTTTTTAAAAAAAATGCTTATTTTTCAATTTCTCAATTTCTGTTCATTTTTTAATAAAGTAAATCTAAAAGAATTTTTTAAAAGTAAGACTGAGAAAGTGTGAAATGATACAAAGTAGAGAACCTGATCTTAGAGACCAGGTTCTATCTCATAGTTAAAATGTGCTAACCACAGTAAAATGTATAAAATAACAACTTTTATGTATGTGTGTGTTCTTCTATACAGACATGATGTGGGCTCTTAAACTTTTAAGTGTCATGAACTGCCCTAGAAGAACTAATTAATGCTAACAATCTCTTCTAAATTCACAACCTGAGGGGCTCACTTATCTTTGCTCCCCAATTTAGTCCATACACAGGCCTGTTTTTACTGTTTTTTAAAATTTTATGTATGTGAATGTCTTAATGTATATATGTGTGCACCACATGTATGCCAGGTGCTACAGAGGTCAGCAGAGGGAGACAGATTTCCTCAAACATGAATGACACAGGCTTGTTCACCACCGCGTGGGTGCTGGGGAGGAACAACAGTCCTCTGCAAGAGCAACAAGTGCTCTCGACCTCTGAGCAATCTCCCCAGGCCCATTTTGATTCCTTTTAATTAAAGTGTAACACATATAAAGAAAATACAATGGCAAGAATCCTCAATATCCATTATTAATTCCTCCAGTGTCAAGAACAGAGGAAGAACAGAAAGCCCCTCCATTTCTCAGAGAATCACCATTTTTAATTCTAATGCTAGATTTCTCTCTTTGTGAACATTATAAAAATGGGACATGGAATGACTCCTGTAGTCTATGCTGGGAGGTGGGAAAGGGGAGAACTTGTGTTTCCATCTTACATTGTTTTGGAGAATCAGCCACACTTGTTCTATGAAGCAGTAGGTTGTTCATTTCCATTTCTGAATAAATTTTCATCTTAATGACAATTTTTAAACAATTCTGAATAACTTTACTTATCTACTCTTTTGTTAGTAGACATCTGGCTTGTTTCCAGTGTTAGGCTACTGTCTTGGATAGAAGCTATTGCATATATCCTTTGACGTATAAATACATACTTAAAAAATTAAGAATGAGATCACTAACACATAGGTATAGGCATGTTCAGTTTTCTAAAACTAGTTATTGTAAAACCTTGTATGGCAGCTTAGTAATGGATAAACTGACTTATTTTTCTAACAGCAGTTGTGTGCTCTAGAATCATCTCAGCAGAGTTCAAATTGCAGTTCATCCAGTGTCCAACTGCCAGGTAAACCAAAGCTTCTGCTCAGATACCACACACAGAGGCAAGTAATGTACCTTAAATAATTAGATCCTTTGCTCATCCTTTGCTTATCTTATGGCTTTGCACTGATTTGGGTTTGAGCAATACTGATGACCATACTTGAATGCTTGAAGATGAAAAGGCTTAGAGATGAGGTATCACAGCTGTGGCTCTTACTAATCAGATGGCTACTGAAATAGATAGATGCCAGTTTTACTTCTCATTACCCAGACCTCAGCCAGCCACTCCCTCTGATTAGAGAATCTTGTCATGTGTGTCTGGAAAGAAAGTAGAACCTAGACCCAATCACAGAAACTTGATCAATCAAGGCCAGATACTTGTTTCCCATCCTCTGGCACTCTGGCCAGTCAATTCAATGCACTCGGACAGAATTTAAATCGAGAGTCATCCATTCTTAGGGCTCTTTGAGTCAAGTGTGCATATGACTTGGAAGTCTGTCACCCACAAGAAGACTCTCCCACTATAACTTGATCATGATTCTGGACACTCAGTAGTCAGAAGTATAAAAACAATTTTTATTGTTTATAAGCCAAATACATACCACTTCTTACATCAGTGGCATAGTGCACCCAGTGACAAGAGGAGCATCAATGAATGATGTCTTGGAGGAAGGATACTATGGCTTTTCAGCCTGGCTATGGTCTAGCCTGCGGTTTGTTTCCTGTTTTTCCCTCAACATGTAGCTCTCCACTCTGCAGTCAGTTCTGCAAAATAAATAATATCTTTCTAACAAATTCACTATCTCTTGCTTCAGCTGACCAAAGCTGACTCCTGTTTATAATGAAGACTCCTACCATGTACCAAACTGTGGCAGGAAATGACAGCACAAAGACAAAATAGTGTGGCTGCCTCACAAGAGCTTAGCAGACAAGTCAGAAAAGTAAATGAGCAACATAGGAAGTGAGGAGTCTAACCAAAGAGACAGAGAAATGAGAAGGAGCGAAGTTCAGGCTTGAGGTCTGAAAAGAAAGAGGCATCATGAGATAAGAGGTGGCAAGGCAGTGTACACAACAGGATAAACAAACCATAGTCCCATCCGCTTCCCTTTCTCTGTGAATCACCTCCGACTACGCACTGTCAGAAGGGCATTTGAAGACAAACAGGGCACCACATGTCTGTAATTTCAGCCCTTAGGAGGTGGAGGAAAGAGGCCAGCTGTCACTTCAAAAGGTGATCCCTTATCTCAAAATCCAACTAACCAAACAAGCAAGGTACATTTACATATAATTCAAATAATGTGGACAAGGTAGTGAAGCACATCTTAAGAAAAGTCTAACAGTTTTTAATTTTGTGTTGAGGAAGAAAAAGCCACAATTTCTGACTTGTATGACAATGATGGTATTTTTGAATCTGCTCTTCCAGCTGAAACACATGAACATACATACAACTGCTCATTACAACCACAAAGCTGGCTTCTTCCTTTCTCTCCTCAGTCACTTCTCAGATAATAAATCTGGGCTTTTGTGTCTATGCATGTATTCTCAGACAATAAATCTGGGCGTTCGTGTGTGTGTGTGTGTGTGTGTGTGTATGTATGTCTGTGTGTGTGTGTGCATGTTTGTTTGGTTATTTGATAGGGTGGAGCAGGAATCATGGATGAGTGCATAAAGGAAGGTGCATAAATCGACCAGAGCAGTGAGGCACAAAGCATTCTTCTGCATGGATTTTTACATACCAGTAGGTGCAACTCCACAGGGAAAATGATGTAAAGGGATATCATATGGGACCATATGACAGTACACACCTGTAAAGCCAGCATTCAAGAGGTTAAGGCAGGAAGATTTCAAACAAAACAAAAACAAACAAACAAAACACTAAGAAACCAAGAAAGCCTCTGTATGATCTTTTCTCTAAAGTTAAAAATTTTTAGTATTGAAGTTCATTTTAGAGTTACCTCCAGGCATATATCATTTTTAATAGATACATACATTAGGTATATGTAATTTTCAGCATTGTTTCCATCTTCCTCAACATTTACTTTGATATGAATTATGCTCTATAAATTTTATAAATTCTCATTTTTAGTATTTTCCATTCTAGAAAGGTTTATGTGTAAACAGGAAACATAAAAAAATTAAGAACCCAATCAACCAACTTCTAGAAAATTCTGATAAAATAATCTAAAAGACCTGCCCCCAGAGGCATCGAAGGTATGGCTGCTGTGTCACGTGTACATCAGTAGGTGGCAGAGAGGAGAGAGGCTATATCTACACTCCGTGTTCTGACCTATGAACATCAGAAGGATTAGTAGCCTAACACTCTCTGGAAAAAAAAAAAAAAAGCAAGCCTGGGAGGACTACCAGTCTGCTGCCAGAGGGCCCAGACAAGGAGGTAGCCTAAGATGACCACCAGTAGGGTGCCACGCAGGCTTAGGAGGGGTACACCATGCCCAAGATGACCCCTGCTAGGCGCCATAAAGCACAAGCTGGACATAGCACTCCTAAGATGACCCCAGACATTCAGAGACCCCAAGTGCCACTAAGAGGAGTAAGTAAATAGTGGAGAAACCGAAAAGAAAGAGAAACAGAAGGATGTAAGCAAAATGAAAATAGGCAGAACAATAGGAAACTCAAGGGTAGCAAGGAACAGCCTGATGTGAGTAGCCGGTGATAGCCCCTGTGACCCTGGCCTATGCTGCCACCAGGGACCACTGCTGGATTCATGGACCCAAAAAAGCAGGGGTCTGTTACCACCAAAGACATGCAGACATGCCTGGTCTGGGAAGCTGCCCAGGGGCCCTACCCCTCACCTGGGCATATGGGAGAGCCAGCCCTGGGGGCATGAGAACAGGAAAGTGACCCCACCCTAGCCAGCTGCACTCAGGAGAGCAGGCCCTGCACATTTCCGGATTTGCAGGTGCCAAGGATGCATGTGTGGGAGACCTGGCCCTACTGCTGATCTCCTATGTGGTAGCACGCACAAGGAAGAAATACCCTCCTCCCCTGCCCCTCACCACCTGTGGCAAATGAGAGCCCTGGCCCTGGAGTTGTAGAGCAGAAGAGCTGGCTCTATGCCTCACCAGCTGCAACCCTCACCTGGTGGCAGGTTCGCTGGCCCTGAGGGCATGAGTGTGGGAGAGCTGGCCCCACCACTTGTCTGTGTGGTGACATGGGCAAGGAAGAGATGATCCCCCCCCACCCCCACCCCCACCCCTTCCCCCTTGCTACCTATGGCAGGCAGGAAAGCTGAACCCAAGGTCTCCAGAGTGATAGAGCTGGCCCTACCCCTCACCTGCTGCAGCACTTGGGACAGAAGGGATTAGGCAGCACAACAGAGATCATCCTGGATGTGGGTGTTGGGAGTAAGCACAAGAGTGAGGGTGAGAGTGAGGGAGAGCTGGCCTTGCCTCGTTTGCTATATGATGATGAAGATGATATCGATGAGGATGAGGATGGGATCAGTGAGGGAGATCCCTCCCTTCCCTTTTGCCCTTACCATGGGCAGCCGGCAGTAAAGTTGGTTCTGGTAGTGGGCCGTTCTATTGGTACTGGAACCTCATTGTGACTCCTGGCTCTGGATGTGGGGGTTGCAGATGAGTGGCCCCACAGGATGTGAGTGTGGAAGAGCAGGCCCTGCCTCTTGTCGCTGGGTGGTGGCACAGATTAGGTAAAGATGACCTCCTTCCCTCTCTTGTCCTTCACCATCTACGGCAGGCAGGAGAGCTGGCCCTGGAGTCTGAAGAGTGGGAGAAATGGCCATGTCCTTCACTGTCTGCAACACTTGGCGATTGGGCCCTGCACCTTGCCTGGGAAGATGGAGCTGGCCCTGATAGCAGGGGTTGCTGGTAAGCTGGCCCCAAGGGCATGAGGGAGAGCTGGCGGGCTGACCAGCCCAGATCCCTCTCAGGCTCAAACCCAGGTCTTTTAATTGGCCCACCCCAACATCTACCCTACTGATGAACTATTGGAGTGCATGAAGGGACCAGTCCTACAGATCCAAAACTACAGGATCTCCATGACACAGGGCAACTACAGGTTATCTGAAAGGCTCCAGTATTGATAAGTATCAGAAGCCAGAGGCCTCATACAATGAAGGGTTGCAATGAACATTTATTTGCAAGCAAAGACCTGTGGACAAAAGGGTATACTTTGGGACATACTGTGACACACTACAGCTTCTACAATAAGATTTTTTGTTTCTGTGTTGCAGTGGAGGTTGCAAAGGTCGAAGGTAGGTACAAGGGGAGGCATGATAAGTGGAACTGGAGTGCATAATGTGAAATTCACAAAGAACCAATAAAAAGTTTTAAAAGAAGAATCTAAAAGAAAGTTATTGATGACATTTTAGTCTCAAAAGTGGCATAAAGCAAGCCGGGCAGTGGTGGCACACGCCTATAATCCTAGGACTTGGGAGGCAGAGACAGATGAAGCTTTGTGAATATGAGACGAGCCTGGTCTACAGAGTGAGCTCCAGGACAGCCAGGGCTACACAGAGAAACCCTGTCTCAAAAAAAACAAACAAACAACCCCCCCCCAAAAAAACAGAAAGGGGGTGGAGCATAAAGCTAAAGAACAAATTGTCTGAGTGGTCTACAATCTACAGCTATCTTTTCAAAAGGCCATAATTTCAGACGTGTGAAGGGCAGGCTGAAGAACAGGTTTAATTTCAGTTTCATCAAATTAAACAGTGTAAAACTTGAGTTTCACTGTACAGAGCTCCTGTTTACTTGACTCCAGGTACCTTGGCAAATTCAAATTGAGCTCCTCCCGCCAGAGCACTCGAACAGTCAGCTCCAGTGAAATGAGTCCTGCTCTGTGCTTTCCCTAAGCAACACTGACACTTTCTAGTCTTGGGCTTCAAGACTAGACAAGCACTGTGTATGATTATCACACTAATGCTGTAAGGACCTCTTTGAACATCTATTCTTTTCACCAGAATACGAATTTTCTGAGAGTAAACAAAAGTATAACTTGTTTTACAGCACAATCCTTGGCATTACACAAGCAGTAAGTAAATGCTTGCTAAATAAGGAATACTGTAATGATACTGAGGTTAGACACAGTGGCACACCAATAAGGAAGAATCTAATCTGGAGACTATCCTGGGTTACACATCGAGTCTAAGGCAATTGGAACTACATAAGACTACAATTCAGAGATGCTTTTTAGAAGTTAATATATTAAAGACAGTATATATTAATATACAGTATTCATAGAATGCTTGGACTATAAACTCTATACACAGGAGGGCAGTGGGTGCCTCTACCTCCACTGGTTTTCACCTGAAAGGGGGAGAGATGTTCATGGCTTTCATAATAATCACCTATGAATTGGGAGTGAATTAATTTAAGTTCTTTGGTATTATGCAATAACACTGAGAGGTTTCTTTTAATTTCACTTAAAATTAATTTTATTTTTCATCATGTAGTATCCTTTTGTAACCAGCAGCTTTTAGAATGTCTATTCATTGTATATACCTGTCTTTGGGGAGCTGGATGCCCTATCCTTTTCCACAAAGCTAGTGTTGAGAGTCACGTTCAGTGAAACCGTGGCTTCATTTGCTATAGCTGACTAGCCTTGTATTACATTTCCTCTATCAGGCTTTAGAATGTGAGCACAGAATCATGAGACAGTTTATGAATTTAGGAGTCAGAAGACAGCCTGACAAAGAGGTACAGGTCTTTAATCCCAGTACTGGGAGCCAGAGGCAGGTGGATCTCTGTGATCTCAAGGCCAACCTCATCCCAGGCCAGCCAACTTACATAGGGAGACCTTACCTCAAAACAACAAACGAGTCAGCAAACGAGTCAGAAGTCACGTCTAGCCCCACCACAGTGAAAGACAACATGCTGAGAGACAAAACTGAAATGAACAAGTAGGGAGCGAGGGAACTGTGCTGGTCCAGGGGAGGAGACTGACTGTGAGGCCTGTCTGGCTCCTGATCGAAAGCTCTTTCAGGAGCTGTGGCTGCTCTTCTATCACTAGATGCCATCAAGTTCCCAGTATCCTTGCAATTAATTCTCATTTTCAGTGAGTTCGGATAAAATTGGCTTCTACTGCCTACAAACAAAAGAATGTTGATTGAACGACTCTCAAAACAAAATGTAAGTCAAGGGAGTGGTATCTTACTAGTATAATTCAGCAATCATGAGGAGGGTGGGGCAGGAGGAGGATTTAGCTTGGTCTATACAGGGAGTCTTCAGTTCAGTCAGCGTTTCCTTGCAAGACCCTGACTCTTAAAAAAAATGGGGGGTGGTTAAGAATTATTAAAATAGCAGTTAATCAGAAAAGGAAAAGTCTTATTTTTAAAAAACAAATCTATGAAATTAGAAACTTCAATCACTCCTTAGGCTAAAAGAATGAAAAGTATTCATCAATGAGAGCAGGTTCAAACAACAGCCCATGGATCCAACTTCAAAATAATTATCACCAACAAAGCAACATAAATACTATACAAAGCTGGGGGTGTAGCTCAATAATAACACACTTGCCTAGCAAGTCAGGTACCCAGGTTTATTCCCAACACTACATTTTAAAAATAAATTAAATAAAATAAAATACTATTACAAAGTTCTGACATCCAGGAAAAAAAAAAATAGAAAGATGAAGGGTAGGAATATCTTAGCGTTTATTAAAGCAACCACAACCACCACAACAACAAAAAAGAGCTTTTTAATTGTTTGAACAGTGTCTCACTATGCAGGCCAGGCTGGTCCAGAACTCATCATCTTCAAGCTGGGCCTTCACTGTGCTGATATGTGCCACCACACCAACTTACATGATTTTTTACAGGAAAATAGTATCACTTAACTATAATCTTGACTAAAAATGGAGTAAGGGTTAACTCAACTTTTCTGTTGGTAAGAGCCAGCTCTATCTCACAAACCAAAACACTGTTTCAGTTTTCCCATTCATCTGCACCCATTCTCTTAAAAACATGCAACTTCAGAGTCTTCAACTCAAATATCCAATGCTAAGACAATGGCACTTTAAAAAAGCAGTTCCCAACCCTACAGCCATTATATGGTATTAGCTTCTAACATAAGACTGATACATTAAGATTTCCACATTAATTTGATAATAGTTTGTTAGAATTTTTCTTTGGCAGTTTAAGACCTTTTAGGGGAAAAAAATCTAGTTTCTCTAGCAACAATCTTTAAGTGGATACTGAAGAGTAATTTTGCACTGTTCCTATGTTCAAAAGAAGACAAACTCACTTTCATATAATCAGAAACAGTGAGACAGAAGACCCTACAAATTTAACAGCAAGCTCAGAGATAAAAATAAAACAAACAGGGCTCTATCAATTTGCCAGGATTGTACAGATGGTTTTGGTATTTAGAACAAAATGAGGGATGCTAAATCTAAGGTAAAAGAAACAGATTCTGAAATAATAAAAAGAATGATTGTAAGGAAAATGTCTTAATCATTCGCAGTAATAGAAGAAGACAGGCTATTGATATTTTTTTTATGTCTTATATTACCTCTGGAAAGTGTTTACTGAAATTACATCTGATTGGAATTATCCAATCATCTGATAACCTATCTTAAAGCAAATAGTGAAGGTATACTGAACATGTCTGGCTCAGAGGTACAATGTTCTACCCTCATTCCACCCCTTTGTCCTGCCCCTCACACCTTAATCCATATTTGGAGAAGTTGGTTAAATGCCATACAGACAAGGGAGGCTTAAAAGTAACTGGTATTCCTGGAGTTCAGTAGAACTACTAAGTAAAGCATGCAGAGTCTTAAATAAGCAGCCAATTATGAAGTATAATTAAGAAATGCTAATTACCATCAATGTCAATTTTACATATGTGGCAAGATGCCAAATGTTGCCGTTGACAGAAAAAAACGGACTTAGACTCAAGTTCTCAGGACACTCTGAAAGGTTAGAAATGTTATCTTTCACTTTAAGATCCAGATTTCTTGGTGTGTCCCTTCACTCACTGATTCAAAGCCTGATGAGGGAAAGAGACACATAAATCAAAATACTCTAAAGTCAACAATAGTTGGAATAGATTATTCACTAAACAGAAGATATTGTTTCAAACACTTTATTTGTATTACCAAATTAAGTGTCCCAACTCAATAAATGCACACTTTTCTCAATTTTACCTGGGAGGAAACTGAGATACAAAGAAACCGGAGCAAGGTCAGGTTTCAAACCCATAGCCACTGATCCTTAGCCAACTACCTGGCACTTCCTTTCACACTACAACAACTGACTCAACAAATTCTTTTTAAGAATTACATTTATCTTCTGTGTGCGCATGTGTGTCACAGTACACATGTGGAGGTCAAGGGACAGCCTTCTAGAGTCAGTTCTCTCCATAATCAGGTCCTGAGTAGTCAAACTTGGATTGCCAGGGCTTTATAGCAAGCATCTTTTACGCACTGAGCCTCTTCCTGCTCCCTCTACAAACTCTCACTGGAGCTTGAGACATGACAAAGTACTAATAGATTATTCAGGAGAGACCAAATAATCCAGTTCTGAGAAGGCTTTCTGGAGGAAGTAATAATGCCCTGATTCATGCATGCATATATGTGCAGAAGAAAGTGTCGTTTCTACTGAAACTGGAGTTACAGATGGTTGTAAACTGCTATGTGGATGCTGGGAGTTGAACCTGGGGCTTCTGTAAGAGCAGTTTGTGCTATCTATCTATCTATCTATCTATCTATCTATCTATCTAATTTATTGAGACAGCATTTCTCTTCGTAACTGTCCTGGACCAGGCTGACCTTGAACTCAGAGATTTGCCCATCTCTGCCTCTCCCTGTCTCTGCCTCCCAAGTGCTGTTATTAAAGGCCAGCAACACCACCTCCTGTCCCTGATTCTTAAAGAATGAAAAGGAGTCAGCTAGACAAAATAAAAAGGAAGGGAGGAACCACAGCATCCCAAAAAGGATGCTTCTATCCTAGGACCACAGCAGCAATGCAACACTCCAGAAATAACAGATACATTCAAGGAAACTTCAAGAAGAATGCTATAAGGCTGGAATGGAAATGGAAAGTAGAAATTATGAAAGTTAAGATTAGAGAGCCAGAGCCCAGCAGTGGTGATGCACGCCTTTAATCCCAGCACTTGGGAGGCAGAGGCAGGTGGATTTCAGAGTTCAAGGCCAGCCTGGTGTACAGAGTGAGTTCCAGGACAGCCAGAGCTACACAGAGAAACCCTGTCTCGGAAAACCAAAAAAAAAAAAAAAAAAAGATTAGAGAGCCAGACAAAGGCCAAATTTCGAATTTAATGACATGGTAAGGAAAGGAGTGTTAGCTTCATCTAGCTAACAATGGAGTCAGTGAGGAATTTTCAATTGGTGTTTTAGACATACCATTTTAGCAATTCTGAAAAAGTGAATTTCAGGAACAAAAGTGAAAATAAGAAAACCAGTGGAAACGGCTCCTAAGAGGGAAGCACTAGACTAAGGATGCTCTGGAAGTTTCTAATTCCAAACAATTTAATGGACCAAGAGATGGCTCTGTGGACGAAGGCCCTTGCCACCACGGCTGACCCCAAGGAACCATAGATAGAATGTCAGAACTAACTCTAGCAAATTGTCTGCTGACCTTCATATTCAGGCACGTGCATGTACACACGTACACACACACACACACACACACACACACACACACACACAGGTCAGTAAATAAAGACATATAATAAAAATTAAAACGATTTACCAAATAAGCTGGATGTAATGGCAAGAGGAATCAAGAGTTAACTAAGCTATAAAGTGAGCTGGAGGCCAGACTGCGGTACATGTAAACAGAGATTTTAGTGAATGAGTGGATATTAAAGAAAGAGAGGGAAAGGTGGGAAGAACTTGTACACAATTACTAAAAGCCCCTTCCTTGAATTATGAAGTTAATAGTGGTCCGTGTTATCTCTGAAATACAACAAAATTAAATAAAAGCAAAACTTTATGTAAGTAAAAAGTTTAGTTTGGGTCAGAGTTTGAGAAAGTGACAAATCTGATAAGGCACCGTGATTTTAATCCACAACTGTTCCAAGAAGTTAGAAATATCAAAAAAGAAAGAAAGAAAGAAGAAAAAAGAAACAAGGAAAAGAAAAAATAAAAAAAGGGAAAAAGAAAAATGGGCCTCTCTAATATTTGTAAATATCCTGAAAAATATTTTAAAAGAAGTAAAATGATTTTTTTCAAATAAGTAAGAAAAAGGCCAAATAGAAAAGATGTAAAGAGGGAATGGGGAGCTGGTTCAGTAGGTAAGAGGTTGGCTGAATAACCATGAGGGCCAGAGTTCAGGTCCTAGAACCACCTAACAAGCCAGGCATCCCATGCATGCCTGCAACTTCAGATCCAAGGGAGGTAGAAACAGGAGAATCAGTAGACCTTGCCTAGCCAAGAAAAGACATTTCCCAGGTTCAAAGAACTAGGCAGAGAGTGTCAGAAAAGGCTATCTACCTCACAACTTCTTCTGACCTGAGTTTGCAAACAGCTGCACTCCCTCACACAGCTGCACATATACTCACACAGACACCTAAGCACACACAAAAAAAACTTTTTAAAGAAAATAAATAAAGAATAGGTACACACATATTTACTGAAGAGATGACCAAAAATAAAATACTTTTTAAAAAATGAAGGGAAATAAGATAAAAATGAAATGCTATTTTATTTTACATCAAGCAGACTAGCAAAATCCAGTATCTAACAACACCTAGAAAGGATATACAGACAGACATACACATTGGTTGTCAAAATCCTATAAATAACTTACAAAGGGAAAAATACTCCTATCCCAGGACTCAACAATTTCACAACCAGGTCCATGACCTGGAAAAACTCTGGCTTGTTGCTTTAAGGCAGTGGTTCTCAACCTTCCCAACATTGTGACCCTTTAATTCAGTTCTTCGTGTTGTGGAGACCCCCAACCATAAAGTTAGTTTCTTTGCTATTTCATAACTGTAATTTTGCTACTGTTATGAATTGTAATGTGAATATCTGATATGTGACCGACCCCTGTGAAAGGGTTGTTTGACCCCCAAAGAGGTCACAACCTACAGGTTGAAAGCCAGTGCTTTAAGGAAGAGAGGAATATTAATGAGGCATTGGTTATGCCAGACAGAAAATAAAAATCATGTAGATGGGCATTACTAGAAGAAATGATAACTGGCAGTACATCATGTTCAATCAGTGGAGCCCACACAGCAATAAATCAACTGGACCACCGGGCAGTGATGGTGCACGCCTTTAATCCCAGCACTCGGGAGGCAGAGGCAGGTGGATTTCTGAATTCGAGGCCAGCCTGGTCTACAGAGTGAGTTCCAGGACAGCCAGGGCTACACAGAGAAACCCTGTCTTGAAAAACAAAACCAAAACAAAACAAACAAACAAAAAAATCAACTGGACCTAAACTATCAATAAAAATAGGACAAAATAAAGAAAACTCAGTGATTATATACCAAGACATAGCAGAATTAATAATACCTACTTAAACTTACCAGTATTTAAAGAAAAGAAAGAGTAACAGACATGTATGTCTTCTTTTTTTTTTTTTTTTTTTTAATGTAGCTCTGGCTGCCCTGGAACTCACTATTTAGACCAGGCTTGCCTGTTCTTTCTGATGCTGGGATTAAAGGTATGCACCACTACACAGGGCTGACACAGTTTGTCTTAATTACTGTTCTCTTGCCATGACAAAGGCAAATTATAAAAGAAACCATTTAATTGGGGTCTCACAGTTTCAGAGTGTCTAAGACCATGATCAGCATGGCAGGGAGCATGGCAGCAGGCAAGTATGGTGCTGGAATCGTAACTGAGGGCATACATCTGATCTATAAATTTGAGACAGAAGAAGAAAGGAATGACATGGACTTTTGAGACCCAGTGACTCATCTCTTCCAGCAAGGCCACACCTCCCAATCCTTCCCAAACACATGTACCAACTGTGGATCAAGTCTTCAAATATAAGAGCCACCAAACCACCTTTTTTTTTCAGGGTTACATAAATAAACTCCATTAAATTTTTACAAAGCCTTATAACATAGACATTTCTACTGTTCCGATTTGACAGGATAGGGGCACTGAGGATATAGTTTAAAGAACTATAAAACCACTAAAGAGTAAAGTCAAGATTCAAATTAAGGAGGCTGAAAAGATGGCTCAGCAATTAAGAGTGCGTTTTGCCTTTGTAGAGGACCTGAGTTTGGTCCCTAGTACTCATTTTGTGACTCAGAACTATTTGTAACTCCAGTTCCAGGGGAGCCAAAACCCTGCTGGCCTCCACAGGCACCGGGCATGCATATGGTACATAGATATGCATGTAAGCAAAGCACTCATTCTCATAAAATACAATGTAAAATTTTTTTTTTCAAAGACTTAAATCCAGGAAGTCTGGTCCTAATCCATACTTTGACTTTTCTTAATAAAATTTTATATCAACATCAAAGTCCTGGCTTTCATCCTGGCATTTTTCATATATGTCACTATACTTTGTTCTCAGCACTCAGTGTAGAGCTGGGTGTGGTGGTACAATCCTACAATCCAGCTTTGGGAGATATGGACAGTAAGATCAGGAGTTCAAGACCAACACAGGCTTCCTATCAAGTTAGAGCCTAGCCTGACACACTCTCACCCAGTCTGAAAACAAAGACCAGGCACCAGAACCATGCTACATACATGGTGTGGGTCATAAACTAGGACAAGAGATAGAGAGGCACGAAACTGGACAGAACAAAAATATTTTAACTTCATATGAAGTATACAGTTCTATACTGCTCTTAGAATTCCATGTGGTAGCTGTGATATACATAGTTCTTTTATATTAAATATATATCTGAAGCAAAAATGAAAAAGTCAACATTTTATGTAGGCATGTGGGTGTGTACTACATATTTTGGTAATTGGGTTTATTTTTAAAACTTTCCAAGAAGAAAAATGTCTCATCTACAAAACAACAGTTACAGTTGGTGGGGCATAACAGTCATGTCTACAATCCCAGCTATCTGGAAGAGGAGCCGAGAGGCTGGAAAGATCAAGGGACAAACTGCTTCTAAAACCAGTAAGAGAGCTGGAGCAGTATTGGGTTAAGTACCATGCCTAGTACCTGGGCATGAGGGCCAGAGTTTGAATCCCCAGCATCCACATAAAAAACTGGGTGACGTTTTCCCAGTGTTTGGGAGGTGGCAGAGAAAAGTTCTCTGGGGAACTCAGTTTAGTCAATTGGTAGGCTCTGGGTTCACTGAGAGACCTTGTCCCAAAAAAATCGGGACTGAGGAAGGCATCTTGAAGTGGACTTCTAGTCCACACAAGCACATGAAACACAAATTAATCACATGGAAGTTACCACAGAAATAAAAATAAGTTTCTGATCTCCATATTACAGGTTTTATAAACACACTCCACTATGAAAACTAATGCTCCAAAAATGTGTTTTTAAAAAATGGGTGTCTAGAACCCAAAACACTTTCCCACCAGGAAAGTTACAAAAGGGTATGACCACAGGGGCGGGGGCTGGGTGGGACTCCTAGCAAGCAGTAGCAGTGAGACAGGAAAAGCAGGGGACACATGTGCTGTTGGCCCCAAAAGCAAACAACCCTTCTCAGGCAGGGCTGGAGGGCAGAAGTCATGTTTTATTCACCTTTGTATCCTCAGTAACTAGCAAAATATTGGAATCTCAGAAACATCCCAATGCTGTTGCCTAACGACTCGTGAGGTAATGAGGAAAAGACCGAGCTCATTATCAGTAGGTGGCACTGTCAACATAGAGCAGTTTAGTGCTGGAAGCAAAAAGATCCCAGAAGTTAGTGTGCACAGATGCAAAACATCCACAGACATACAAATGAACTCAAGGTTGGAGCTGACAATCCACCCAAACAGCCACTTGTTTCTGTTACTGTGAGTGCCTACACACCACATTCTGCTAACAAAGGCAGTTTCTTTGTTGATCAACAGTGATTTAGATTTTCAATATTTTCTCTTAACCTTTTAATGTCACTTTGTGATTATAGGAATAGTAATGTAACTGAACATGGCCACATATACCTATAATCCCAGCACTTAGGTGGTTGAGGCAGGAAGCTCTTGAGTCTCAAAAGAAAGTCTTTTTACTATTACAGTAACCCTGAGAATCCAAAGTGATACCAATGGTATACAGTAATTAAGTATAGCTGTACTCTCTTCACCCCACCCCACTAATTCTACTGAATAAAAACCAACTGGGGATGAGGGAAGCAGATAAGAAAGGAAGAAAATTTGATTCACTTCTCCTTAGTATCTCCTTCTACCTCTGGCAGGAAAGGGTGAAATCCTGAAAAGATAAGTCCCTGACGTGGGAGAAAGCAGAAATAGCAAGTCCATTTTCCTGCTGGAGACACTTATATTTATGGATTACAATTATGAGGCACCAGAGTAAACCAGAATGAAAGATCTATAACATAACACTCAGCTCTTAAGTTTAGTGATAGGTATGAAATACTAGGCTTCCCATGAGCAGAAGGCCTAAGATTCTACAAACAACTAAAGGCAATGTAGTTTGTATCATGCAGGAAGGAAATACCATTTTCTTCCTTGTTATCAATGTTAACTGTTTTCTGAATACATTAATATGATGTGTCCCTTCCCTCATATAATCACCCAATTACACTAAATATTATTCAAGTTGTCAGAAATGGGACAAAGGTTCCAGGAACTTTAGAATCAATGACTACTTAAGCTGGTGGTAATTCTGGTGGAAGGGCTCAAATCAGCAGCTTTCTGGCTCTCTTGCATGGCTAGAAAAGTTGTATTCCTTCACCAAACTTCAAAAATGTAAACTTGTGCACTTAAGCTTGAAAGGCAAGCCAAAATTTGCTCATTTTTGTCCCTAATATTAAGCTGGTGTCAAGATCAATTAACTTCCCTCACAAGCACATTCTTTCAAAATTCCACAGCGAAGTAGGTCTGTGTTTAATCATTGGGAGGGGGGGTGTAGAATTATGTAACACATATAGAATGATGACGGTAACTCTATGTTATTCTAGACTCTTGCAGGGAGCTGCAGTTCAAAGGGAGTTTGTAAAATAAAAGGCTGCCTCAAACGATTATTACATTTAGTCCAAACAAAACAAAGACCCATAAAAGAAACCAAATACAATTTTATTAAGTTCAATTAGGGCTCAGATCAGAAATAGTACTCACTTTTTTTTCCTGAAGCTGTGTCTCAGAACTACTGTAAACATAAACTGATCAACTTGCCCAAAACTCCTTTCTTATAAACTAATCTTGGGTTCCCCCTGAGACTCTTCTTTATGGTAATCTCAAATGCACCACAGTAGCTTAGTGTAACCTGGGCTACGATGTTTACAGGTGTCTCCACCCCCTTCTCCCAAGGAAAGAGGAGGTAGAATGGGGTAGACAGATTAAGGCCGAATATGCACTAAAGAAAAGCTTGTAATCGTGAAATATTGTTTATTTTACGTTCGGGCTACCCTTTCCATTCATGTCTAATACACTTAAAAGAATAATATATACACAGAGTGACACAATTTCTGCCCTCCTGTGTCTCTGGCTGGTTGACACCTGCTTTCCCCTCAAATAAATACAAGCCTGTTGATGGATGCCTGTCCTGTTTGGCAAACAAGAAATAACTGTCCTATAAGGCAAATAAAAACCCTCTCTATGGCTCTGAGGCCAACCATACGATTGAAGGAAAGGCACATTGGAGCAGCAACAGCCAAATTTCCCCTTACGTCCTGTCATTTAAAAGCACCATAATGAGGAGATATCGCTGCGACCCAATTGTAGGTCACAAGCTTTTTTGCCCCTTCTCCCCCCCCACCCTTCGCCGTTCCCCTCTAGAAAGAGATAAACTTCAAAAGGAGTGGTGATGGCCAAGAATTGCGCGCGCGCGTGGAGAGAGAGAGAGAGAGAGAGAGAGAGAGAGAGAGAGAGAGAGAGAG